>CAHIKZ030000105.1:970000-1002500 GCA_903632075.3 Acanthosepion pharaonis | reverse complement strand
TATTAGAGCAAAAAGGAATCATTTTAACATCTAAGTTATACCAATAGTATATTTCGTTAAAGATTGTAACGAGTCCGACAAACACTGATGAACTAGAGTAGCCACTGATATATATATATATATATATATATATATATATATATATATAGAGAGAGAGAGAGAGAGAGAGAGAGAGAGAGAGAGAGAGAAAGTTCCTCCAAAAGTCTTGGAGCGGCAATTCCTTTGTCTTTGTTGTTCATTGAATACATTTGGGTTTAAGATCAACAGATGCATATGCAACAAGAGTTGAGAATTTCTGCTTTTATTTCCTGCAATTTGCATTCAGGTGTGTTAAACAACTTAGGACACATCACCTTTTGTTTGAACCTGCCCATTTTTCAAGTGAGCAAAACTAGTGAAACCTGGGCAGCACGAAACACTTGTTTCGTGCCGCCCAGGTGTTGTCTTTTAGATTAATTGTTTAAACAATTAATAGCTTCAGTTTCACCTGCAAAGACTGCATTTCTTGTTAAAAAGAACAAACAAAGATGAAGACGAAAGAGCTGTCTATGGGAGAAAAGGAAGCCATTTTGAAGCTGGGAAATGAAGGAAAATCGATCAGAGCCATTGGACAAACACTGGGCATAGCGAACACAACAATTTGAAATGCCCTGTAAAAGAAACTGCTAATGTACTGAGGAACAGACATAGAACAGGTCGGACAAGGAAAACAACGGCTGATGACAACATAACCCCCAAAAAAAACAAGACATCACCAACCACCTCCGTAGTGCAGGGATGAAGGTTTCACAATCCAAGGTTCGAAAACGACATTGAGAGCAGAAATATAGAAGTCATATCACAAGATGTAAATCATTCACTGCCAGTAAGAGTCGGAAGGCCAGAGTGGAATTTACAAGGAGGTACAGAGTACTGAGAAAAGTTCTGGAAGAAAGATTTATAGACTGATAAATCCAAAATTAATCTCTACGAAAGTGACGGAAAGACCAAAGTGTGAAGAAAAGCAGGATCCAAAGCATACAAGCGCATCATGGTGGAGGACGTGTCTTGGCTTCATGGCCACTTCTGGAACTGCCCCTCATTCATATCTCTTGATGATGTAACTCATGATGGTATCAACAGAATAAATTCAAAAGTCTACAACAAGATTTTCTCTGACAATTTACAGAGAAATGTATCGAAACATACTGCCAACGCAACAAAGGGACTTTATCAGGAGAAAATGTAGACTGTCACCGGACAATAAGACAATAGAGCTTTCATTTCATCTCCTGAAGAAAAAACTGGATGAAGAAACGACTCGAAACAAAAAAGAGTTGAAAGAGGATGCGTTAAAAGTCTGGAAAATCGTCACAAATGAAGAATGCAAGTTTGGTGATGTCAATGGGCTGTATGGGTCATGTAGTTATTGCAAGCAGTTGTTATGCAACCAAATACTAAATGTTATTTACTTTACTGTTCTTTCAATTTTGCTCAGTTGAAAAATGGGGTGATTTGATACAAAAGGTGGTATGTCCTAAGCTGTTTGCCACACCTAAATGTAAATAGCAGGAAATAAAAGCTGCTGCGCCCTTGTTTCATATTCAGCTTGTGATCTTATGTCAAATGTCTTCAGTGAAAAACAAAAAAACAAAAGAATTGGCCTTGTCATTCCACTACTTTTAGAGGGTACTTTATATATATATATATATAAGCAAGTGTAAATGGATATAAATCCGACAGAATGAAGAAATTTTGAAAAAACAAACAAAAATCCTTAAATGTAGTTAAATGAAAGAAAATGTCGACGTCTGACGTTTCGGTTTATTAAACCTTTTCAAGACAATATTCATCAAAATACAATTCAGTTCAATATGACAAATACGATGGACATAAAACACAAGTCTTATTCAGAACAGATAACTGAAAATTTTTAAAATGATCAGCCTTCCGTCTAACATGGTCACGCTGTCGTCACATGGGCGACGCTTTCATAACGTATTCCTAAAAGTTTGTGATTATTTTGAAATGAAAAAGAAAAAGAAAATGAAAAGAATTCTATTAGGTTCCAAAATTCTTATGAACTGAATTGTATTTTGATGAATATTGTCTTGAAAAAGGTTTAATAAACCGAAACGTCAGACGTCGACATTTCTTTCATTTAACTACATTTAAGGATTTTTGTTTGTTTTTTCAAAATTTTCTTCATATATATATATATATATATATATATATATATATATATATATATATAAAAAAAAGTAAATCGGTGATGTAGAATCTACATTCAACACCATAACTTGATATATATATATATATATATATATATATATATATATATATATATATAGGTCAACCAATTTAACAGTGATCTCATCTCACAATCCTCACACTTGCTCCATTAAATCACTAGCGGGTCTTAAATGCCACTTAAGATTAGCGCATAAACTTTCATAACTGAATCAATAAGCTGACAGGTCCTCATACGTCGAAACCGACAGGAGAGTCCATAATTATATATATATATATATATATATATATATATATATATATATATATTCGAAAATAAATCGCGTTGATGTAGATTCTACATTCAACACCATAACTTTATATATATATATATATATGTATGTGTGTGTGTGTGTGTGTGTGTGTGTGTTAAATTTCTCAGAGTTAACCTGTAGAAAAGACAATATTTATAAATACAAATGACAATAGGAAAACTGTAGTCTTCCTATTGTCATTTATATAAAGACATTTTTTATGCCTATACGTTTTTATAGATACAAATATTTAAGTAAATGCTCTGTTTATAATAAACAGTATTAACGACATTTACCGGCCTGAATGACTAAGAAATTTTCATAGAAAATATGCGTCCTCCGACAGGAATCGAACCTATATCCTATACGGAACCGTCACATATGGGCTTTTACCGATTGAGCCACAGAGGAACGTTTCGGCTATCAATGTCGATTTTACTGTTTTTTAAACTACAATTCTCCATGATTTTATCTCGTACATTCATATCTGCTCGATGCCCGGAGGACGCATATTTTCTATGAAAATTTCTCGGACATTCAGGCCGGTAAATGTCGTTAATATTGTTTATTATAAACAGATAATTTGTATCTATAAAAAGAACGTATAAACATAAAAAATGTCTTAAAATAATTATCGCACTTTGTCCATTTCACATATATATATATATATATATATATATATATATATATATATATATATATATATATTTCAACACCAAATGTGTTGGAACAAAATGGCTATTTTTGTAGTGATTTTATAAAATATTTATGTTATAATTTTCAAATCAATTATATTTGCTCTACTCTGCATTGAGCACTTTTTTAAGAATAGTATTTTTGGTTACTGGAATTTATTCCGTATACATCAATCCTATACTTATATATATATATATATATATATATATATATATATATATATATATATATACTATATGTGTAACACTTGACGGGCATTCAAGTTCACATGCAAAAAGCTAACACGCTGTCAAACTATAAAGCGATGCCCTTCTTTCCCCCTCTCTCTTCGCACGAATCGCCGAGAGAGGGTGCGGTGAACTACAAAGAGAACCGCTCCCTAAGGCGACACAGTTCACAGTAAGAACTAAATTGTACTGAATCTCGACATTTAGAATTTTGATATTTAACAAAAACCCAAGTAGAAAGCGGGACAGCCTTAGGTTATTGTGCTTTGGCAACTTTTGCAGTAAAAACAAATTTGGATGTAAATATGTAACATTTATGAGAATAATATACGGATATATTTCCTTAGGTGTTTAGAAATTGTACACTGTTTAATTATTAACGTTAACGACGAACTGTCTATATTTCTGAGATTAGCTACTATGTACACTATTTACATTATTCGGACTACTGTCCTCATCTTTTTTGCCATGTTTTTCACAACGTTTCAGTCGCTGAACGCTCCGGATTTCTTCAGATGGTTGGAATGTCGAACTGAATCCTTTATTTCGCTCACTGGGGTAGACTGTTCTAGTTCCACGTTCCATGTCTAATGGATGTCTGTTATCTCCTGTTAATTTCCCTCTGAAAGTTCCCCACTGCCTTAACCAGGTATTGAACTTACACTCTTTGGGTCCTGTCACTGGATCTAACTAACGCCTTTGTCCACTGTGCCATGTGTCCTCGAAGACAAAGATGAGGACAATAGTCCGAATATTGTAAATAGTATAACAACGAACTATTTTAAATTACAAAATTGTACTTGGATTAAACGAAAATTACTTACAATATAATACATATTACTTATAATACATTCCTTCTTGCCCTACATTTTGACGAAAAGGGTACACTAGTAATACAATAATCGGCAAGTAATATATCGTTAGTATAAAAGTAAAAAATAGATCGTGTTAATATAAGTTAAGAGACAAATATAAACAGAGACAGATTTAAATAGCTAAGTCGTTAGCTATATAGATACGGACTGAGATAGATAGATAGATAGATAGATAGATAGATAGATAGATAGATAGATAATGAACATACTAAGATGGATAGATAGATAATGAATATACTAAGATAGATAGATAGATAGATAGATAGATAGATAGATAGATAATGAACATAGATAGATAGATAGATAGATAGATAGATAGATAATGAACATACTAAGATAGATAGATAGATTATGAACATACTAAGATAGATAGATAGATAGATAGATAATGAACTGTTGAAACTTGACTAATGCATGGAATAATAATACAACACAAAATGTACTTAGAACAAAATGTAATTGAAACAAGAAAGTGTACACAATATTTACATATAGTCTTTTGTATATTCCTGGTAAGACCGTTTCTGGAGAATGTGTTGACTGAGTCGCAGTCGGGCAGAGTCTCTGGTTGAATCTTTTGATTCCTTCAACTCTCTTCCCGGTACCAACCATATTTATATGGTCGGTACTCCACTATGCAAATTAGGTGGATCCTACCACAACATGAACATACTCAGATAGATAGATAGATAGATAGATAGATAGATAGATAGATAGATAGATAATGAACATACTAAGATAGATAGATAGATAGATAGTGAACATACCATGATAGATAGATAGATAATGAACATACTAAGATAGATAGATAGATAGATAGATAGATAGATAGTAATAATTCATTTGTCATTAAGTGTTTTTTGTATTCACACTACATCATTCATTTTGTTTTATTTATGATATAGCAATTAAAAGCTTATACAATTTAATAATTAGATACTTTTTATGTTACAATTAGGAGCATATCATGTGAAATTTGGTAATAGCTTGAGAAAAAAAATCAAAAAACAAATATCTGATGTATTGCTCTTAGTAGGATGCGAAATAAGCAGACTCTGAGATTACAGATTGAATCTATAGACTGTCAAGGGTTACTGAAACCTTCCAAAGTTCACCTAAAAAATATTGTACTTTAGGAACTTTTACAGTAAATATAATTTTGGTTGTAAATAAGCAATATTTATGAGGATAATATACGAATATATTTCCTTAGATGTTTTATAAATTGTACACTGTTCAATTATTAACATTAACAATGAAACTATTTTAAATTGCAAAATTGTACTTGGATTAAACAAAAATTACTTACAATATAATACATATTACTTATAAGACATATTACTTATAATATTAGGTTGGTGCAAAAATAATGACGTATTGATGTCGTTTTTTGACGTCAAAAAATACGTCCAAAAACGACATTATTACGTCATTATTTTTGCACCAACCTAATACAGTCCTTCTTGCCGTCAATTTTGACTGTTTTAGTACCCTATTATAATATAATCATGCTTAAAAAATATATTAAAATTATAACTAAATGTAAAGAAAATAAAACCGACTAAATTTGTTGGTATATCAGGTTAATAATAAATCCCCAATGGAAGGCATGAATCTATGTACCCTTACATTATTGCCTGAATAGTGATTAGCTTCAGTTATGTTTCTTGCTAATCTTTTTTGTGCCACAACCTAATACTGTTAATCCTTCTTCGATATGCCGTGTCCTTTCAAGACGTGGGCGATCATGGCTCTCCACACGTTTCTATCCTTCGTAACTCTTGTTCGCCGTTTTATTATCCTTCTAAGTACCTGTTCTAGTTTATTTTCACAAGCTTCTTTAAAAGGTTACTCGTTGTTTCCCTTTGTCCATCTTCCCTTGTCCCGTGTGTGCTAAATTTTCCAACCATCCTGCCATCATTATCTGACCCAGAAATTTTAATTGTCTATTTTTGATTCTATGTATGTCTCCATTGTGTTTTATTTTTCCACGAAACTTATTTGTTGTTAATTTTTCTGCCATGGTATTCTCATCATCCTTCTGTTGCTGTTAAATCTCATGCCATGAAGGCGTTGACCACACGAGAGCTTACCTTGTTCCTCCAGCTCTCAGAGCGTCGGAACATTCTCTAATGCCAGGTTAATCTACTGGAGGCACTGGCAGACAACACCATTCCAACGGGTGCATGGACTGCCGCCAGATCGTCACCAGTTTTCAGATGACGGCCGAACAGATAGATGACTCTGCTAAGGTGGTCTTCAGGTCGTCGCGGGACGTATCCGAGCCAGGGAACACGGTGCTGAGCAATGGTAAGAAAGATTATTCAGCTGGACTTTCCTACGGCGGATCTCCTCATTGGCTACAAGATAATTGGATACAACACGACGTTACCGAGAGCACAGGACTCGAAGCCATGGACGCGGAAAGCGAAGGCCTTGTTGAAAGGTCACGTCTTCGCGCCGAATAGTAGCAGAGAAAGGCCTGCAGGACTAAATATTTGTTGTCTCAAGTCGTCTCTCTTTTTTCTTTTTTTTCTTTTTAAGCATTACGACTCAAGCAAGGCGTGAAGCCACTAGGATGCAGGTGGTTGCAGAAGATTTGGAGCGAGAGTAGATAGGAGTGATAGAAGAAAGGATGAGGAGAAGGATAGTGGGTAGATCAAGGTAACTGGAGATGTCGATTGACATTACATTTGAATAGTTGGAAATTATAGCTCTCAGGGAAACAGTAATAGGGAAGGGTGTTCCACAGGCGAGAGGTGCGAGGTATGAAGCTATTGGAGTAGAAGAGACGGCTACATTTGAAAGTTTCTACAGTGTAAGGGTGGGAGCGGGATGCCAGCCTCGTAGGGCGCTTGAATTCATGGAGTCTGGGAACCAGTGAAAGCAGCTCATCGGAGCAATTACCATGAAAGTATTTGTAGAAAAAGACAGAGAGAGGCGACGGCACGTCTGTGAGAGAGTGACTGCAGACGAGACGCCAGATCAGGGCCAATTAGATTACATATCCGTCTCTGGATCTTGTCAAGAACTCCGAGGTAAACAGAAGGTGCCCCAGACCATATATGACAGCAATACTCCATGCAAGGGCGAATGGTTGATTTCTGTGAGGAAATTGTTCAGAATCTGTTGTCATATAGGAAGATTGATATTGCATAGAATTCTGTAACTCTCTTTGTTTCTAACGATATTTTCCCGTTTGTTTTGAGAAGGTAACTTTTTTTTTTATTCCAGCGCACCCGTCTTCCATTAAAAGACTTTTCAGATATTTAAACGTATGTACTTGACATTACCAATTCGTGGCTTCAATCTTGGGATGTTTCTCTTGCTAATACTACTGTCAGGTGGCCCATGAGTGGAAAGTGGCCCATGAGTGGAAACGCTCGGGTCTCCCATGCTAAACCGACCTTGTGTCACATCCTGACCCCGTGGGAGTCAAGTAAATACCACTACTGTCAGTAAAACATTTGTGGTGGGCTAGTGCCGCATTCTGGAGAAAGTTGAAATTTCAGCAGCGGATTTTGTGTGTTGATTAGCGATGTAACCCAAGCGCTGTCTGTCCGATTGGCCTTTGTCTAATTGTACATAGAATTAACTGCAATATATTGAAAGTCGTTTTATGACTCCACACTTGTCTTGAAGCGACGATATTTAGAAAATTATGTGAAAGAACATGGCTAAACGTGTTGGGAATAGGGCCAGTGGAATCGAGAGACCGTGTGAAGGAAAGACCCAGGGAAGTTGTAGACAGTTTCAAGAGAACGCTGGTAGGGTCGACCATGTCGTTGTTGTTAAGTGTCTTTCAGGGCAGGAGAGGTGAGGAAGATCCTCTCTTATATGCAATAAGCTAAGTTGTTTCTTTATGCTTATTCCTATTAGATTTCTTCTTTTTCTTCTTCTTTTACTTCTTCTTTCTTTTCTTCTCTTTCTTTCTGTGTGTTTCTTTTCTTGGAATTTCTTCTTTTTATTTCTTCTCTTCGCCTTTTTGTTATGTCGTTTACCTTTTTTACACTTTCTCTGTGTCTTCCTTTGTTTTTTTTTAATTGCTCATGTGTCCCTCAATTAATTTATTTTTTCTCTTTTCTTTCTTTCTTTATTTCTTTCTTTCTTTCTTTCTTTTTTCTTTCTTTTAATATTTCCATTTTCATTTTCTTTCTTTCTTTTTATATCTCCATTGTCATTTCCTTTCATTCTTTCTTTCTTTTAATATTTTCATTTTCTCTTTTTCTTTCTTTCTTTCTTTCTTGCTTTCAATATTTCCATTTTCATTTTCTCTCTCACTCTTTCTTTCTTTCTTTCTTTCTTTCTTTTTACTTTCTTTTAATATTTACATTTTCATTTTCTCTCTTTTTTCTTTCTTTTTTAATATCTCAATTTTCATTTTCTTTCTTTCTTTGTTTTAATATTTCCATTTTTATTTTCTCGGTTTTCTGTTCTTTCTTTCTTTCTTTCTTTCTTTCTTTCTTTCTTTTAATATCTTCATTTTCATTTTCTTTCCTCATTTCCCCCTTCTCTTCTTTCTTTCTTTCTTTTTTCATTTTTTATCGTTTCTTTCTTTTACTATTTCTATCTTCATTTTCTTTCTTTCTTTTCCTATCGCTTTTCATTTTCATTCTTTCTTTCTTTCTTTCTTTCTTTCTTTTACTATTTCCATTTTCATTTTCCTTCATTCTTCTTTTAGTTTCTCCTCTTCACTTCTGCTCATTCACTTTGTTTCTCCTTCTTTTCTACATCTTTCCTATATTATTTCTTCTTTTTTTTGTGTTATCTTATATCTTTTTTTTACTTTTTCTCTGTGTTTCTTCACGTTTTTCCATTAATTTCCTTTTTTTCTTTCTTTTTTCAATCTTTGTTTTTTTTTCTCAATACTTCCGCCTTTCCGTTTTGCTTTCTTTCTTTTTTCTTTCTTACTTTCAATATCTCCTCTTTTCTTTCTTTATTTCTCTCTACACTTCGTCTTTTCATTTTCTTTCATTCTTTCTCTCTTTCAATATTTCTTCTTTTCCGTTTTTCCTTCGTTCGTTCTTTCTTTCTTTCAGTATTTCCTCTTTTTCATGTTTCTTTATTTCTTCCTTTCTTTTTTCTTTCTTTCTTTCAGTATTTCCTCTTTTCCTTGTTTCTTTCTTTATTTATTTATTTCTTCCTTTCTTTCATTCTTTCAGCATTTCCTCTTTTCCTTGTTTCTTTCTTTCTTTCTTCCTTTCTTTCTTTCAGCATTTCCTCTTTTCCTTTTTATTTCTTTCTTCCTTTCTTTCTTTCTTTCTTTCAGCATTTCCTCTTTTCCTTGTTTCTTTCTTTCTTTCTTTCTTTCTTTCTTTCAGCATTTCCTTGTTTGTTTCTTTCTTTCAGCATTTCCTCTTTTCCTTGCTTCTTTCTTTCTTTCTTTCTTCCTTTCTTACTTTCCTCATTTTCATTTCTCTCTTATTCGCCTTTATCTTTTTTTTCTCCTCTTCATTTTTACTTTATTTTTCCCTCTCCCTATGTTACGTTTTATCTATAACTTTTACTTCCGTCACATCCTTCAATGAAAGCTACTAATCTCTAGCTTTAAATCTTAATGTTCTTCTTCCTTTCTTTTTCATCTCTCTCTCTCTCTCTCTCTCTCTCTCTCTCTCTCTCTCTCTCTATTTCACTCTTTACTTCTTTTCTTCTCCACCTTTTTTTCTACTTCCTTCACTTTTCCCCTTTTGTTTTTCCCTTCTTTCATCCGTCGCCTTCGCTCAACGAAAACATTGTCAACACTTCAATTTTTTATGCCTTTTTTTCCTTCTTTCTCTTTTTCTTTAATTTTCTCTCCTGTTTCTTATCTTTCTGGTCCCTGTATTTCTTTTGAATCCCCTTTTTATCTTCTAGTATACGCTCTTTGTCCTTTTTTCTTCTTAATTCTTTTTCAACAGCCATCTTGTTTTCTTAACGGCCGTTTGCATTCACACGAAGAAAACGAAGAAAAACATGCCATCTACTAAACAGCAACAAAAACTCATAGCACAACTTCTAGAAACGAAGTCACTCAACACCTATTAATAAGCTACTCTGTTTTAGCGTAGGATTGACACTTGTCAGGTTTTCTTTCTCTTCGTCACCAGTTTCTTCTTCTTCTTCTTCTTCTTCTTCTTCTTCTTTCTCCTCCGTCTATTACTTCTTCTTCTTCTTCTTCTTTCTCCACCGTCTATTTCTTCTTCTTCTATTTTTCTTCTATTTTTATTTTTATTTTTTCTTCTTATCTCTTATATTCTTCTTCTTCTTCTTCTTCTTCTTCTTCTTCTTCTTCTTCTTCTTTCTCCACCGTCTATTTCTTCTTCTTCTTCTTCTTCTTCTTCTTCTTCTATTTTTTCTTCTATTTTTATTTTTTATTTTTTCTTCTTATCTCTTATCTTCTTCTTCTTCTTCTTCTTCTTCTTCTTCTTCTTCTATTTTTATTTTTATTTTTTCTTCTTATCTATTTTATTCTTCTTTTTCTTCTCCGTCTATTTCTTCTTCTTCTTTTTTTTCTTCTATTTTTATTTTTTTTTATTTTTCTTCTTATCTCTTATATTCTTCTTCTTCTTCTTCTTCTTCTTCTTCTTCTTCTTCTTCTTTCTCCTCCGTCTATTTCTTCTTCTTCTTCTTCTTCTTCTTCTTCTTCTTCTTCTTCATCATTTTAAGGGGATTCACTTCCCTCCTTTTCTTTCTCACGCTCGTCTTCTATTTCATGCATTAAACAAACTCTCACTATCTTTAAAATCGTTCCTCTCCCTCTCTTTTCTTTTCGCCTCCCACATCTCACATTTTCTTCCATTGACCTCTGCTGACATCGAATATCGAATTTGATCTCACGCACAGGAACCATTTTGTGGAACTAACAAAAAAATTGAATTTCATGTCAACTTAAAATTTCACTTCATATTTTTCTCGCATTGCATCCTATGTCAAGACATAGCATACCATGCTCTTTGATGACCTCTGGTGACCGTGAGCTGCTTGACCCTTATACGTCGATAAACGACGCGAGACCCACCACTATATATATATATATATATATATATATATATATATATATATATATATATATATATATATATATATAGTATTTACAAAATGAAACCATTAGCACTATTTTAAAATCACCATCCCCTTCTCTTTTTCTGTATTTCGTGTGTAGTTTTTTAATTTAGTGTGGTTTTTCGTGAAATTTTTATGCGGTTATTTAAAGAAAAAATCTTTGAAGATATTATTTCTTTGAAAAATGCAATATGAAATGTAAATGTGCTGAAAATCCCTCCAAGACTTTACCAAAAATAATTCAAAATTATAAAAAAAAAAAAAATACCTTTTATGAGAATTGGTGCTTGTAAAATTTTATAAAAAAAACTTCTTTCAAATACGACAGAAAACGAAATTAAAATTTAATATTAAAATTTAAAAAAAAAGATTTTATTGTATTTTTTCACTGCGATTTTAAAATTCATCTCGTTGCTCTTCCTAAAACTTTTTTTTTTTAAATTAAATTAGTTTTGATGAAATATTTAAATAATCGTAAAATATAATGGTTAATCCCGTTTTTGAATTAGAATATTTTTTAAAATTAAATTTAAAATTAAATTTAAATTTTAAATTTTAAATTGAATTAGAATATTTTTTAAAATTAAATTTAAAATTAAATTTAAATTTAAAATTTAAAATTGAATTAGAATATTTTTAAAAGAATTTTATTTTATTTTTCATTTTTACATATATTTGATTATTTTTTGTACAGTACTTCAAAAAGGAAATATTTCTGACTGTCATCAAATAACGATATCAATTCAATAAGTCTGAACCCACACTTTTTTTGTATCCCCCCTTAGTTTAATTAATTCTTAAATCAAAATACAGGCATGCTTCACCCTAAGTTATGTTTATATCCATCATAATATATACTTCTTACTTGAGTGACACTGTGAGTCTTTTATTAATCACCCCCCCCCAAGGAAGGCGATAATGCTACTAAGACGCAAGGGGCTACTGGGAGTGAAGGAGAATGAGAAGACGTTAGAAGGAACCGGAAACCCAATCCGAAACAGGGAACTCCTGTTCAAAAGTCCGGAGAGGAGTTTGAAGTGGACGACAGGGAAATCTATCTACTTCTATTGAGGAATGATAGTATACAAAATATACGATTAAAGTAATTTATTTTTAAGCAGAGAAACATACTAATATCTAGACTGTAGCACTTTCCATCTTTCGTACTTAAATTTCACGCACGCATTAAGGGATGACAGTAGAAAACTACTGTGTCCAGCCTGTTGAGAGTTCACAGGCTACTTAATGTGCTTAAACAAGAGTTATTTTCACTCTGTTTAAAAAAATAAATATTATTTTAAGAAAATCCAGTAAATTTATCCTTAAAATAACCAATTTACTTTCAAATGAATCTCTAGAAACAAAGTTGGATTTTTAAGTGATCTGTGAGATTGTTTGTTTCTGTTTTTTCATTTTCTGTCTATAATGGAAGTTCGATGAGTAATATATGTCCGTACCAGTGTTTTAAAAAATTTTCTGTCTGTCTGTCTATCTCCCTTCTCTCTCTCTCTCTCTCTATATATATATATATATATATATATATATATATATATATATATATATATATATATATATATATATATATATAAAAGTAGACATAAGTCCTTAGAGGCGACAGTCTGTTTCATGTTATATGCAATCGTCAGGCCTGACGATTGCATCTAGCATGAAACAACTGTCGCCTCTAAGTGTTGACTTTATGTTCACTTTTATATTTACACACGCTCTATCTCTGATACTGAGCACTTTATCCCATAAATATACCACATCTTAAAACTATATTTCTTCATATATATATATATATATATATATATATATATATGTCATTCGCAGACAGTACTGTTTCGCTGTATCACAGATCCTTAGTGCGACTAGACATCCGAATAAGTCAAGCCCGGATCGAAACCCAATCGATGAGGCAGAGTTTCTACCACTGAGCTATCTTCATTCGACAGAGAGAAACAACTAAATCTAGCGTATTAACTAGCTTAGCAGTAGGTTATAAATATTGATATGTATAACTTACTACTACTACTAATATATATATATATATATATATATATATATATATATATATATATATATATATAATAATATATATATATAATAATATTATTATTTTATTATAAATAATAAAACATTTTGAATCCGCCTGAAGAAGTACAATCATTGTTTCAATACATGAAAGCTTTTATCCATATTTCAAAATGTTTTATTATAATCTTTATAATAAAATATAATAATAATAATATATTGCTCTACTTTTGTATTGAGCACATTTTTAAAAGTAAATTCTACGAACATTTTTTTTTTACTCCAACTGTTCTTTCTCTCATTTGTATATACATTCATTCATACATACATATATATATATATATATATATATATATATATATATATATATATATATATATATATATCAAATATGTGGCGCAGTTCAATTTATATTACAATGAATCATTCATATAAAAAAGTAGATTAGTAAAGTTAATGATATAAAATAGCGAAATCCTTTCGCAAACAAAATTTTAAAGTTCCATTCACCTATAAATCACTCGAAGAATGTTTTGATCCCTGTTTTTAATAATTATAAGCAGTATAAGGTCTTTTTTTTTTTGATACGCAAGTACTTTCAACTGTACATTCAGTCATCTTCAGGCATGGAAATTATTTTATTTTTAATAAAATCCAGGTAGCATCCGAGACAATATATATATATATATATATATATATATATATCCATATATACACCTTCAATGCCTCCTCAGCCAGGATTGAAGGATGACTGGAGCCCGTGAACTGCTTACCTTATCAACATTTGCTTTTTTCTACTTACATTTTTATACGCTATTATTTTTCGGTTGTTTTGTTTATTTTGGGGGAAATCTGTGGTGATACTTAAATAATTCTAGAATCTTTTCTTTTAATTCGCCCCCAAAATATTAATTTACTCTCAAATATTGATTCACCCCAAAATAAAAAGTATTATATATTAGCTAAAATTCTCGCCAAATTCTCCTAGATCGATACCTTTCCATTGCAATCCGCTTGGGTTAACCTATGCGATCGCCCCAAATGTGGGCGACTCGGATGCGCTATTTCTAAATGCAGGGACGACGTTCGCGCTCACCACGATAAACAAGCTAATTTTTTTTTTTTTTTTTAAATTGTAAAGACATCCTTGTAAGATCATCGAATATCATTACGAAATGGAAATAGCTTCTGGGAGTTATTCCCATTCCCAATTTTGAGTCATTTACATAGGTACCTTCATAAGATCGCTAAAAACAGTATAGCATGATGCAAAAGACGCCAAACTTGCCGAAGACAAAACTATCATCTAAATATTTATGTTATTATTAAGAGAAAAGATCAAAGTATTTTGGGGGTAGTTTTTATATGTTTTTAATCGTTCTTAGCACGTCCAAAATTTTGGTTAAAAATCTTGTTTTTTTTTTAGTCAACAAAATTGACAGATAATCGATCATGTCAGCCATTTTTTCCAATTTATAAAAAAAACGAAAATATCAGTTTGAAATTCTTTTAAAAATCAATTATAATTTTTTAAAAACTTATTTTAAGAAAATCAGAAATTATAATGTTTATTTAAAATATTTTGAACCAAGCTTAACTTAGTTTCTGCGCCGAAAAGACGTAGTTTGAAAATAAAACAAAGCAGGTCATAACCTTTCGCGTCACTTAACAAGGTGACAAAAGACATTCATGACGTTTTGATAGCTTACGTGAGGATAATTCCTTCTACGGAAGGAGAGAAGTGAAGTTATTTAGATTTAAGTGAACAAATTATTTACCTCGTTATTTTTAAAGAAAACTTTCAGCGCTCTAATGTTTTTATTTATTTTTTTTGTACTTAGCTTTCACCTTTACGTTTACGATGCTTTATGGAAAATATATTATAAAGAAATTAAAAAAAGACTGTTAAGAGTGAGATTAAATTTCATAAGAAAGGTATCTAATTAATATATAGGTACCTTTCTTATAAAATTTTATCAGATGTGTACATAAAATACAAATTTAAATTTCATAACATGATACTGATACTTGTAGGTACCCTTCTCAGTTGAAATTGAAAAATCAAATTAACTTCTCCACACGTGTTTCGCAAAAATATATCTATCTCAAAAGGACATTTACGAAACTGAATGTGGCTTTTAACTAATTTTATAATATTTTAACAACTTAAATGTAAAAATCTATTATAATTAAAGAAATAACAAATAATTGTATTTAAAATTCAGTTTTTAAGTTTAATACGAGACAGAAACTCAATACACGTGACGTTTTTTTTGTTTTTTTTATTGCACGCATGATACTTCCGGTATTCCGTAGATTTGATTTACAGTGATATTATTGACACAAATTATATATATTTTTATATACTGGTGTTCGTTAGTTTGTAAGAAGCTTTGGAAAGTATAATCTGTAAATATATATCTACTTAATAACAACATTCGTTAAATTCTACAATTTTTTCCCTAATTTTAGAAGAATGAACAGCATAATGTAAAAATAATAAAATATTTCAGAAATAACAAATAATTGTTTTGAAAATTCATTTTTCATCGAATTATCTTTTTGCTTTCAGACAATATTGTCCATGTTCATTAAAATAAATAAAAGCAATTAAAATCTTTTGAAATTAAATAATATTTTTGTTTTATTGAGTTTTTTGTATGTTACAATTCTGAAACAAACAAAAAAAAAAAAAAAAAAAAAAACACGATTTGGTTTCCTCAAAGCCGTGAGCTTTTAACTAATATAATCACTAATCTTCCCAAAATTGAAATTATAGTTTTCGTACAATTAGTTAAGGTGTAATACATATGAAAAAAATATTTTTGCCATCACTTTAAAAAAGAAAGACATATTTATAATAAGTTCCATCAATAGTTTCTGAAAGTTTCATTAAAATCCGACAATTATTTTTATTTTTGCAAGATTTTCAAAATTAAAGAAAAACAATGTTTTTTTTTAATCAAAATTTAGAATGTTCTAAAAAGAAGGAAACTTTTTAAAAGATAATTCAAAAATATTTTGATCTTTCTTCTCAATAATAACATAAACATTTAGACGCTAAAATGTTGTTTTCATCATGCTATGCTCTGTTTTTAGCGATCTCATAAAGATACCTACATTTACACCAGCCAATTTTAGTTTTAAATGAAAGAACATATTTTTTGCTTTCAGAACATACCTATTTTCATGGGGTTCAGATCAAAACTTGTCTTGATGTTTTTTTTTCAGATGATAACAAAACAGTCAATTTTCAATATCTTGCCATGTTCTACGCTTATAAAAGTATTAAAATCCATTTTTTCAGAGAAAATAAGCCGTGACAAAATGACTATTTTTGTGTTGATTTTTACTTGACAGAGAAAATTTATACTAAAGCAGATCCGAATTGACTTTATTTAAGCTTAGGGGGTGGTACAGGCACCCTAAAAAGTCAGGAATCCCTGATTTTTGGTAATTTTTATTCTGAGTGTTTGAGTTAATAGAAGGCGAGCTAAACAAATTTTGTTTTAAAATTATAATTTCAAAAGAGCGCCAAGAATTTAATAAAAAAAAAAAACAACAAAAAACAAACTTTGATTTAAAATTTATAATTTCTTGTGGATGAATATTTGCGATAAGTATCTTGACATTATTTGTAGTATTTCTAAGCAGTCCAACTGCTCCGCCTTGGAGTAACTAACAAGTTAATTCTATTATCCATAATTATTCCGTAATTTCTACATTCACTGGATGCTCCTTATAACTGACCTTGGACCAGACTAATCAAAACTCAATAATTAAATATTTCTGCGAAGAAATGAATATCGTTCACATCGATTCACACTAGATGCTCTATATGTTGGGCCTTGAGCCAGACTTAGTTAAGCTTAGTAAATCTATATACATATAAATAATAAATGTACTTTCGTGTCACTGTCTAATTTTTCTTGTCTTGCCCTCCTGTGAAGGGGAAACAAGGTCTTTCCGTATCTGCTCTACAAATTCGGCCTTGAGCAAAATTTGTCTTTGCCTGACAAACATCTTAAATAAATAGTGGTCTCAAAAAGAAGGGAGGGCGAAAAGAAAGAATTCCCCAAGGGCAAGAACAGGAGCCCATGTTGATAAACCATCAGTCTAGAATTCACTGGTGCGTGAACTTGGGGCTTTATTTTGGTTTTCTTATCTAGTCCTTTTCGCTTTACTTACCAATCACATATAATTTATTTTCGGGGAATTGTCCCTACCAAAATATGACCAAAGTCACTATCTAATTAGAAAGAAAGAAAGAAAGAAAGAAAGAATTTAAAAAAGAAAAAAACGACAGAAAGAAAAGGATTTGAAAGAAAGAAATAAGGAAGGGGTCTTAAGAAAGAAAGAAAAAAGTAAGAAAGAAGAAAGGGTTCTAAGGCACAGAAATATGACCATAGTCACTAAATAATTAGAAAGAAAGAAAGAAAGAAAGGAAAAAAGACAGGAAAGAAAGAAACAAGAAACAGATAAAGTCTCAAAAGAAGGAAAGAAAGAAAGAAGGATTTGAAAGAAAAGAAAGAAAAATGAAGGTCTCTTAAGAAAAAAAAGAAAAAAAAAAGAAAGAAAGAAAATGTGTCTTAAGAAAGAAAGAATTTTTCTAAAGAACGCCGGAAAGAAAAAGGATTCGAAAGAAAGAAAGAAGAAACAGATAAAGTCTCAAAAGAAGGAAAGAAAGAAAGTAGGATTTGAAAGAAAAGAAAGAAAAATGAAGGTTTCTTAAGAAAGAAAGAAAGAAAGAAAGAAAGAAAGAAAAAAAGAATGAAGAAAAATAAACAAAATTTATTTTAGTCGGCTTGTGAACTTTGACTTTTTTAAGATTTGGACATCGTAAAGTTCAAATGGTAAGAACCTTTTAGAATCAAGTGCTCCCACCCTAGATTGATTCTCTTTGGCCGCACCTCACTCTAATGTGATTACAAGATGTTGAAAGATAAGCCTCCATTTGTCCAGTGGTATGTTGTAGACAACTTATTAGTCTTCATGGGTGTGCTCTTCTGAGCGAAACGAACACGGAAAAAGCCATTGATTTGACAGTCTTTCTGTCCAAAGGTTTTTATTTCATTTTATTTATTCATTTATTTTATTTATTTACTTGACAACATGGGGGAAGAATAATCTGGCTGGCAAATTCATAAGGTAGATTAGCTCAAGCCAAAAAATCGTCTGACATTTGTTTTCATTTTATTTGTCTGTTTATTCGCCACTTTCTTGATGCTAACAAAAAAAGTGAACGTATTCTTGTGGATGATCCGACATTACTTTCTAAACTGAAGATTTACTAAAAGATGAACATAGATGATGAAAAATGCCCCAAACTTAATAAAAAACAAAGTTTTAGCGTCAAAATGTTTATGTTATTATTAAGAGGAAAGATCAAATGATTTTTTTTAATCATTAAATTATATTTTTTTTATCCTTTTTAGAACCTTTGAATTTTTACTTAAGAATTTCGTTTTTCTTGGGTCAACAGAGTGACCCTAAATTAGCATCGGACATTTTAGCGTCTTTTTTGAAATGAAAAGCACATTGATTTGGAAATTCTTGCAAAAATCAAATAAATGTTGGATTTAAATGAAACTTTCAGGGTTTATTCTCAAAAGAATGGAATTTGTCTATATTTCTGAGATGAGGTATTATGTACATTATTTACATTATTCGGACTATTGTCCTCATCTTTGTCGCCATATTTATTACAACGTTTCGGCCTTTCAGTATCTGTCTATATTTCTGAGATGAGGTATTATGTACATTATTTACATTATTCGGACTATTGTCCATCTTTGTCGCTATATTTATCACAACGTTTCGGCCGTTGTACCCTCCGGCCTTCTTCAGGTGGTTGGAATTTCGAACTGAACCCTTTATTTCGCTCACTGGGGTAGACTGTTCTAGTTCTACGTGCCATGTTTGATAGATGTCAGTTATCAGTTATCTCCTGTTAATTTCCCTCTAAAAGTTCTCCACTGCCTTAACCGGGTATTGAACTCACACTCTTTGGGTCCTGTCACTGGATCTAACCAACGCCTTTATCCACTGTGCCATGTGTCCTTGACATTCATCAAACATGGCACGTGGAACTAGAACAGTCTACCCCAGTGAGCGAAATAAAGAGTTCAGTTCGAAATTCCAACCACCTGAAGAAGGCCGGAGCGTACAACGGCCGAAACGTTGTGATAAATATGGCAACAAAGATGAGGACAATAGTCCGAATAATGTAAATAATGAAGAATGGAATTATTTGATAAATATTCCTTTTTTTAGAAAATTTTGGTAATTTTTTTATTTTTACATGTGTCACGCCCCCCCCCACATTTATTTTATGAAATTTCGGGAAATTTATTTTTCTACGGCTTATTCTTGATATTAGTTGTACGCAGAAATCTTTCGAGAATTTAAATTATGAATTTATTTTTGTAAAACAGGACCACAACTTACCGAAAATATGCTCTGCATCTTAAATTAAAAGTAAATTAAATTAAATCAAACGATGCAATTTTTATTTCAAAATCTTGGTAAAAATGTTGTTTACATATATGCCTAATAGGCTAATACTAATAACATTCAATACATATTGAAGGTATTATTTTTACTGTCTAAGAAATTAAAAAAAATACATGGTTAGTGACTCAAACACATGTAGCCACTAAAATAACTTTTATAGTAATAAGGATATCTATCTATCTATCTATCTATCTATCTAACTATATATATATATATATATATATATATACATATATATATATATATATATATATATATATATATATATATATATATATATATTATTTATTTAAAAAAAATGATTCCTTCGCTACGTAAGTGTTCTCATGTTCACATGAGAACACTTATGTGAAAGAATCATATTTTTAAATAAATAATCATATTTAGGCTCTACTTTTGTATCGAGCACTGTTTTTTAAAAATAATAACAAAAATACTAAAGAACTTTGGATTATTTTCCTATGTTCTCTATATTTTCACACACACACACACACACACACACACACACACACACACACACATATATATATATATATATATATATATAGCCAAATGTAATGAGAACGAAAAGAATATAAATTCAAGCGTCCAAAGTATTATTTCAAAAGAGGGCTCAACACCAAGAGTAGAGTAACAATTATTTATTATAATTTTTACATACGGACAAAACAATTACTCACGACAAAGATGTATTTTTGTTTCGATGCAGAAGCATCTTGACGGGTAAGGAACAAAGATGGTTAGAAACTATTCTATTTAAAAATACCTATGGAAACCCCTTTATGTTTTTACTTTTCCTTTTATGGTTTCTCCTCTTAGGTCTTTTCTCACAAACAATTTGAATTACTAGAAAAGGAAGATGATGGTCCATAGGTGACATTATTAAATAGAATCGTTCATAACCATCTTTGTTCCTCACTCGTCGAGATGTATTCGCATCGAAACAAGATACATCTTTGTAGTGCTTAATTGTTTAATTGTTTTAATTGCTTTTACAAATAAGATATTTTAATAACATTATTTTCTTATGAAAAAGAAATTTCGATGAATAATCAGTTATTACAAGAATTTTTTTCATTTTTTCAAAAATTTTAATTAAAAAATCTATTAAATTTTAAAACTTTTAAAATTATGTATTAGTTTCAGCCTTTTAGATGATATTATTATAAAGTGTTAAACCATTTTTATTAATCATAAATGGAAAGGCTTAATTCTAATCAACAAACCCCAATATTTTAAAAATATTTTTTTTTAAAATGAATTTCTTTTGCATATGTATAAACATGCCAATTTTTGTAAGTATGGGTGACCATACACGACATTATCAGAAAATAAAACCTGTCATGATGCTGTCAATACGTCAGTACAGCTACTTTCAAGATAAAAATGCATTTCTTTGATATTCTAAACTTAAAATAAATAATATTTGTTTCAAATCAGATTAATTATACTTTAAATCCGCTGAGATTCCTAAAATAAAGTTTCAGAAAAGTATATTTTATTTTTGGAAGATTTTTTAAGAGATTTATTTTGCGATGAATAACGACTAGTCAGCTATTTTAGCAAAAATAAATCAATAAATAACCTTCTTCCAGTCAATTTAAATTAGTTTTTGAAATACAGCAATGTATCTTGATTATTGAAAATATCAAATTTGGTCTATTGGCTTGAAATTAAAACTAAAATAAAAGCTTCAAGAACGATTTCTAAATTTCTAGAAATTCATTTTAAACTTTAGGTATCGTGTTTTTTTGTGGAGGTCTCTAGTTTAAAGTATCCTATATTTATGGGTAAAAGGGGCTCCATATGTAGAATAAGTGCGTGTAAATATAAAAGTGGAACCTGGGATCAACACCGAATGCCGACAGTGTGATCATTGTGTCCAGGCATGAAACAGTGTCGCTACTCGGTGTTGACCTCAGTTTTCACTCACACACACACACACACACACACAGAGAGAGAGAGAGAGAGAGAAACGCACACATACACACACATATTTTTGATTAAATAAATTACAGACATTATGTCTGCTTATTTTTAGCATAATCCGTTCATAGCCACGAATAACCTTCCGTGTATCGCGATTAAATCATATGAGAAATGTGCTATAACTGAAAATCGCTTTTATTTTCCAAGTACTTTCGAGTAATACAAAACTGTGTTGTTCAGGGATGCGAATTGTAATGCAAAACTATGTGTTGCTGCCCATTACTGCAATTGTTTTCTTTTTGCTTTTAAATGCAACGGTTGGAAGTCATGCTTAGCGTTCATTAGTGTTATGGTCCAGGTTAGAACCAAGGAAGAACAACACGAACACAAGTGTAGAAATAACGAAGGTATATTACACGAAATAATAATACAAGATGTGGAAGGTGTTAGTATGACTGTCAGTCTAGTTTGGAGTGAACTACTATCGGCTCGACTCCATTAGGTATCTAGCCACACCCCACGAGGGTTGCATGTGGCACAAGGCCGAGTTTAACGTGGGTTTCCCGAGCCCGTAGGCTCGGCCAAAAAATGCCCGTAGAACCCGTATAAACGGGATCGGGTTGGTCAACCTCCCCGAACGAGACTCTGCCCTTCGGTGGAGCCTCGTCCGGGTTCCTCTCTGCTCAGAGGCAGAGAGTTCGACCGTCAAGCCGAGAAGCTCGGCTCGATTAGTCCCTCTCTCTTGAGAGACGTAGTATACATAGTGTTAGGAAGAGTTATAGGTAAGGACTCATGACAATTAGAATGTGAAAAAAATTATCCCCCATGGAATTTTTTCTTCTATGTTGTAATGTCATGGTCACGTAGGCATTAAAGAATGAACGCTAAGTATGACTGTTTTCCTTTTTTTTTTTTTTTTAATAAATAATGTTCGTAGATTAGTTATAGATACTTCGCAGAAGTCACAGTTCTCGCGAGAGTCAGTTAACGAGAATCGACATGGGTCAGGTCGGACCATGGTTCTTCCTAAAAAGTGGTACGCAGATTTGAATCCTGCTTGAGAGTACCTTTTTTACATTAAGTTTTCCTGAGTACGCAATCAAGTGGTAGACGAAATAAACAACGTTTAAAATAAGCGGAGCATGTACCCAAATAACGATATCCACTAAAAATAAAGTCTGAATTAATATATATAGCCGTTCTGTACATCATGATAGCCGCGTACAGAACGGCTTGAAATATTCTACCTTCTATGTCGAGGTAATTTTGGGGTTTTCTTTTTTTTGCTGTAAAAAATACGTATGTTCTCTTACAATAAATAGATCGAACTCTCTGTGGATCAGTTTTAATAACTAATATTACTAAAATCCACCCGGATTATATAATAACGGATCGATTACATATATATATATATATATATATATATATATATATATATATATATAATGTTGTGGTGTACTCCGTCTAAAGAGTCTATGTTGGACTCTTTCACCTACTATAAAATGAGTAGGAGAGAAGGCCTTGGGGGAACAATCACATAGATTGTTCATTAACGTCAAACTCTCTGCCTTGAGCAGAGAGGAACCCGGACGAGGCTTTGCCGAAGCCAATGTTCCATCAGGGAGGCAGACAAGTCCTGAACCCGTTTATACGGGTTCTAAGGGAATATTTTTGCCCGAGCCTACGGGCTCGGAGAATCCACGGTAAACTCGGCTTTGTGCCACATACAACCCTTGTTAGGGGGCTGTTAAATATTAACAGTCGAATAGATTTTTCGACTGTCCAACTCTCTGCCTTGACCAGAGAGGTACTCGGACGAGACTTTGTCGACGGGCAAAGTTTCATCCGCGGAGGTAAACAGGCCCTGAACCCGTTTATGCGGGTTCTAAAGGAATATTTTTGGCCGAGCTTACGATACAGGAAAACCCACGGTAAACTCAGCCTTGTGCCATATACATCACTCGTGGGGGGATGTTAAATATTAAAAGTTGCATAGATTGTTCGTTACCGTCGAACTCTCTTCCTTGAGCAGAGAGGAACCCGGACGAGGTTTTGCCGAAGGGCAAAGTTTCGTCCGGGCAGGTAGACAGGCCCGGACCCGTTTATGTAGGTTATGCGGGAATATATTTGGCCGAGCCTACGGGGAAGTAGAAAGCCCCGGAACCCCGTATACTGGTTTTTACGGGAATATTTTTGTTCGAGCCTACGGTCTCTGAGAACCCACGGTAAACTCGGCCTTATACCACATATATCCCTCGTGGTGTGATGTTAAATATAACAGTCGAACAGATCTGTTCGCACTGCGCTGTTGAACTGTCTGTCTTTGGCAGAGAGGAACCCGGACGAGACTTTGCCGAAGGACAAAGTTTCGTTCGAGGAGGTAGACAGACCTTGAACCTGTTTAGGCGGGTTGTAAGGGAATATTTTTGACCCATTCTACGGGCTCGGAGAAGACACGGTAAACTCGGCCTTGTGCCACATACATCCCTCGTAGGGGGGGCTGGGAATATTAACCGTAGAATAGATATGTTCCAGCTGTGCTGATCAAACTCTGTGCCTCCGGGATCTTCAGACGAGGCTATGTCGAAGGGCAGAGTCTCGTCTCGGAAAACAACGACCCCCACCCCGTTTTATACGATGTCTATGGGGAATTTTTGGCCGAGCCTATGGGCTCGGATTTCCCCACATTAAACTCGGCCTTGTGCCACATCCTACCTTGTGTGGGGAGGGCTGGTAAATATCAACAGTCGAATAGATTGAACGCTGGGTCAACCGACACACACCCAATAGTCGTGGAATACTTTTCTGTTGTACTTACTGTTTAATAAATTTTTGTTATTTCTTTAACCATTTACTTATTCACAACAATATATATATATATATATATATATATATATATATATATATAAGAAGAAGAATTCTCTCATAATTACGGAGAAATTTATTAGCATCATGTTGATGCATATTCATTCTATTTCGAGTACTTTCGACATTAGCACAATGTCGTCATTAGGGTCTTTTTTTACTAAGATAAAAAAATGCTGTATTGATTATTTTTCTAAGTGACAATTGCTGTGTTCATCTGAAAATTAAATTTTTACGTGTGAAGTGAAAAACTCTAAGAATATGTCCTATACAATTTGAAAATTTTATCAACGGTCCCTCTGATGATAAGTATAGCGTCCTTCTTGCTTCATTGTTCTCTAAAACTTAGTTGTTGGTTATTCAATCTGTGTTATTCTCAGCATCCTTCTGTAGAACTATATTTCTGTTGCTTCAAGTCCAGTTTTTCTCAACGAGTGTTCTCCTGAACCCTAGGGTTCCGCAAGAGGTCGCTATGAGGTCGTTAGGAGGTCGCAAGAGGTTCCGCAAGAGGTCTCTAGGAGATCGCAAGAGGTCGTTAGGAGGTCGCAAGAGGTCGTTAGGAGGTCGCAAGAGGTCACTAGAAGGTCGCAAGATGTTCCGCAAGAGGTCGCTAGGAGATCGCAAGAGGTCGCTAGGAGGTCGCAAGAGGTCGTTAGGAGGTCGCTGGGAGATCGCAAGAGGTTCCGCAAGAGGTCGCTAGGGGTTCCGCGAGAAGCAGTGATAAATAGTGATAAATAAGCTGAAGCATTTTTAAATCATCTTTGTTTAATTTTATATTCGTAATTTTGCTATACTTGTACGACATATTGTTGAAAAAACTCCTTGGTTATTATAATAAAAGCCTCGACCATTGATTCTATTTAGAATTATAATATTCTCATGGTGGGGGAGTGAATTTAGCGTTGTCTATATGGCGTGGATTGGACACGTTACAAGGCACGGCATCTTCTACAAGACCATCATGCAAGACACCGTTGAAGGCGAACGTAACAGAGGACACCAACGCAAAGACTGATTGGACAATGTCGAAAAAAAATATGGACAGATATTACCGTACCATAATCGCTGTTGATAGACCGTTGTAGAAAAGTGTTAGTGTGGCTTCTGAATTCGGATCCGCCATACGATTACAAAAGTCAAGGGGATGATGATGATGATGATGATGGCGTCGGTGTTACACTTGTCTCCGCTGGTTAATAGACAGGACCTGTACGTGGCGGGTTTCTGTATTTGAGGGTATCACTCGAGTACAGGGCGCATGCGCGCTGTCCATATATTATGTTTACCAACTGAACTTCGATCAAAATGAAAAAGACATGGATATTGATAATGGTATAGAACCATTTTTATGCAGGCGTTCGTTGAGACATGAAAACTCTTTCAAGGCTGGCACAAGGGTAAAAAGGTTGAGAAACGCTGCTCAAGTCTCATTTCCTTCTGTAATGAGACGGTCCAGCATTCACTGCTATATAGGAGTATCTATACTATATAATGTTTAAGTACTCTTTTAATTGTCATGTAGAATACAAACGAAAAAGAGCCAGATTTTTGCTTTGGTTTGGTTTGTCATACGACATATCAACCACAATGTGCTATTCAATGCCGACAAGATTTTTATTGCTGGTAATATTTTTTATCTATCTATCTATCTATCTATCTATCTATCTCAGTATATATTGGTTTGGTTTGGTCTGTTTTACGGCACATCAACATCAATGGCTTATTTAATACCGACAAGAATTTTATTGCTGGTAATATATTTTTTAACTATCTATCTATCTATCTATCTATCTATCTATCTATCTATCTATTTCAGTGTATATTGGTTTGGTTTGGTTTGTTTTACGGCATATCAACCACAATTATTTAATGCCGACAAGATTTTTATTGCTGGTAATATTTTTTTTCAAAAATATATTGTTGGTAATATTTTTTTTTTTAAATGAATTACTGGTAAAAATTGTTTTTGCAAAAATGTATTGCTGGTAATATTTTTTTTTTCAAAAAATGTGTGGCTGATAATATTTTTTCTTCAAAAATAAATTCCAATGGCACGCAGCCACAAACGACATCACAAAGTCCGAACCAATAACTACTACAACGCAAAGAAGATATTCAGTTGTTTCAATTTTAATATATACTAAAGTATATATACTTTATATTACTATATAAAATATATTGTAGAACAAGTATATTGACCTTGACTTGTATAAAAATACGTATGCTGTTGGCACGCGGAAGGATTTTAAAACCCCAAATCGGTACATAGTTAGCAAAAGGTTGCCGTCCCCTGTAAACCATCTCAAGAAAAAAGATACCAAACACCGATTTTAGCATAGTTAAATAGGGTGGGCCTAGTATTGTGGGGCAAGTTGTTCGCATACCGACCTTATTCGACGCCCTGATTATCATTAAGACCCTGTAATTACTCATCGACCCCTAAGGGGTCACCCGGACCCCATTTGACGCCCCCTAATCTAAATAATCGATGAGAAAGATTACAAAACCATATCGATTTTCAAGATCATTTGATTGATCGATTGATTTATTATTTGTATTCACGGCGTATCAAACTTTTGCGGGTTAATTAAAGCCAGAAAATAAATTTACATTGACAGATATTTTTTTAAAATAATAATGATTTACTGATATAAGTCCTGATAATTAGCCCCTAGGTGGTGGGGAAAAAAAGCTGATTCATACTTTTTCCAAGGGTATTTGGGTGTAATAGCGAATTAGAAGTGGAACTCGACTCTCAGGCTTCCACTTCCGGGACGTTATCCATCACACCATCTGCACATCCAAGTTTGATATTCACAAACAGTCACCCATCTAGGTGCTGAGCATGCTCGACATAGTTTAACTTCAATGATCATAAGAGAACCGGCTTTTCAATGTGATTTGTTCGTAAGTCTCTCAAGATAATTTAAAACCGATTCCATTTAAGGGTATTTTTTTATAAATATTGTCATAATTTTAAATTCTATTGGCTTAATTAATCTTACACATCTTCTTCTTTGCGTTACATACGTTTAGGATATAGGTGATAATGACTCTCTACATCTTCCTTGTGGCTCTTAGCTGTTTTGCTCTCTTTGGTAAAGCTCCAGACCCCACTTCGCCATCCATTCAAGCAAGCTCGTTAAGTAAGTGGCTCCCCGCCTTCCGATAGCTTTTTTTTCTCAATAAGCCCCGAGAGGGTTAGTTTTGACCAGTCCTCCTTCCTCATTTATGTCCAAGGAATTGCATCTTTCTTTTCCTGATTCTGAGTAGAAGTTTTTGTTCTCTTGCCATTTTCTTTAAGAGTTCCTTTTTGCTTACTAACCTCGTCCATGTAATTCTCAGTTTCCTTCTGTAGAACCACATTCCTGATGCCTCCAGTTATATCATCATTCGTGGAGGAAACTATAGATATCCTTCTTCCAATCTATGAGCTATATATATATATATATATATATATATATATATATATATATATATCATATATATATCACGCTATCTATCTGTCTGTCTGTCTTAGTCTATCATATCTAACCAGCATTAATATGCTCATAAGTATATATATATATATATATATATATATATATATATATATTATACAAATCTATGAATATCTATCTATTTATTTCAGTTTGTCCCTTATCTATCTATCTATCTATCTATCTCTTTCTCTCTGTCTATATATATATATATATATATATATATATATATATATATATACATCCTTGTTCAAATCTATGAATCCATTTACATATATCTATCACACTATATCTATTTATCTATCAGTCTATCATATCTAACCAGCTATAAATATTATGCTCATAAGTACATATATATATATATATATATATATATATATATATATATATATATATTAAAATCTATCTATTTCAGTTTGTTCCTTATCTCTCTCTCTCTCTCTATATATATATATATATATATATATATTCTTGTTCAAATCTATGAATCCATTTACATCTATCTATCTATCTATCATAGTATATCATATCTATCTCATAAGTATATATATATATATATATATATATATATATATATATATATATATATATATTATGTTCATAATTTGCAGGTCTGATGAATTAGATCGTGATTACGATTCCAATGTAATAAATTATAACCATGGAATATTAGTGTTTGAGCCTTTTATATTATATTATTACTCTACCCTGGACATTGCGTTCTATCCTCTTGAGAATTTATGTAGATATTATATTAGTGGTTCAAGTCTACGAATCTGTTCATATCTATCTCTCTCTATCTATCTATCTATCTATCTATCTATCTATCTATCTGTCTGTCTATCTGTCTGTCTGTCGATCTCATATTTAGTTGAGGAGACATAATCTTCCCAATCAAATCTATTTCCATAAGCTAATTAGCCTTTATTAAGTCACATTGTTTTTGCAATCATCCTATTAGAGTCATAGACATATCATTGTAAATTCACTTGTATATAAGAGCATAGATAACACATTGCAATTCAGCACATTTTTTTTCTTGTTTCTACCGAAATTTTCTGTTTCTCACCACCTTCATTACCTTAGGGAAGGCTTCTTTCTCTCGTCCAATGCCTATCCGAGTATTGGTGTCTCATTTTCCATCCTATGGTAAAACGCATCCCAGATATTTAAATTTCAGTAGTTGCTTGATGTTAACATCTCCATTTCGTAATTCACATCTTCAGCTTTTCCTCCTGATGAGGCCCTTTTGCGTCTTCTTGCAGTCGATAGTTAGTCTTTTCTTCTCGCTTTCTTCTACTGCTCTGCTGAGGAGGACCTGGTGTTTCCCAGTCATTACACCTCCAACCAGTGCAATAATTGTTTATATCTCCAACTAAGAGTAGAAACTATTATTTCTGATGGTGGGTGACATCGAACAGGTCGAGTCAATATTTGTTTTTAGGTTTAATGCCAGTTTCAAGTGATGGTAGAATTTGGAATGTTCCAGAAATATTGGTAATAGAAGCCGATAAAAAAAAAATTCAGACTGTAAATGATCAATGGAAGAAGTGTAGTAAGGCCGCTTAAACGGCACAGAAAGACTTTTTTTCATCCGTCCCCAAAAAATGTAATTTTACTCATTTCAAATTTTTTTTGTTCTTTTTTGTTATATTTAAAAACCGAGTTTTACGGCTTTACAATATGCATTTGTTGGAAAAACTGACCACTGATTCTTACTGGTCATGTTGGCCTCCAGTTGGTGTAATGGTTAACAAGCTTATCTTACTAGTATAGTTACGACTGAGTAGTGAGTTCGAACCTCATTGGGTAGCCACTTCTTTCGGCCTTGTGCCACATCTAAGCTACGCTTGAAAAATCACTATGAATAGATTCATTTTCTCTCTTCAATTGTCCTCTTAGCAACCATGGTGTTTTAATCGGAAATTATCGGTATTCTATAATTTATTTTCCGTTTCATTTAAGGTTTGATACACGAACCTCGTTTAAGAAAGCTTCAGTTATTAATAAACAAACACTTTTACGTTTTGAAAATACTCTTGTTTAGCGGCGTAAATGTTTTCTTCTTTTAATGCCATTTGTTTTATATATTTAAATATAAAAAAACATATATATATATACATATAAATATATATTTATATGTATATATATATCCGATCGAGCCACGGAGGATCATTCGATTAGCTTGATCGGTTAAAGCACGTCAGGCTAAATGACAGTTCTGTATAGGATACAGGTTCGATTCCTGTTGGAGGACAAATATTTTCTATGAAAATTTCTCGGACATTCAGGCTGGTAAATGTTATTAATACTGTTTATTATAAAAAAACAGAGCATTTACTTAAATATTTGTATCTATAAAAAGAATGTATAAACATAAAAATGTCTTAAAATAATTGTCGCACTCTGTCCATTTCATAATATATATATATATATATATATATATATATATATTTATATATTGTTTTGTGTTATTCATTTATTACTCAGATTCATATTCAAGTTCACAATAATTGTTACAGTGGAAAAATATATTGGTAGTACAGGAGAACAAGCAAAATACCACCACTGGTGAAGCAAAAGAAAAAGATAAAAATTTTAAGTATAAATTTCTTTTGTATTTGCTAATACAATGTATATGAGTGAAATGTCTTTGTGCAGGTGAGGTGTGGCAATTTTGAATGTGGGTAGAGTTGGTAAAGCCTGAAGTTGACACATTTGGTGGTTTGGTTGACTGAGGTCATAGTAGTAATGAAGAGAGAGCCTTAGAGTGGATTAGTAAAGCTTGATGAAGTGGTAATGACAAGAGAGGCCTGGAGTTACTGAGGTCAACACCAAGTGGCAAGTCAGTTTCATGCTTGATTTTTGCACCAACCTAATAATATGTTGACGTTCCACGATACCCATAATAAAATGTTAGGAAGAAAACCCCATCAATACTCGTTATAACGATAAAAGCTACTGCACTTGAGAAACCTCTTTCCCTGAAAATATTGTTTCAAGAAAAAGATACAATAAATTTTGACAGATAGCAACACTTGGCTGCTCGGTCAATGAATGCTGAATATTTCCTCATGAGGAAACAGCTAATATTGTCATTATCGTCGTTTTCATCCACCTGCTCAAGCTTGCCAGGAATAAGAAAATGCATCTAATATCGAAAAAAAGGAAAAAAGGTTCAACCTGTTTTCAAGAAAAAAAAAAGCGTGCCGTATGGGTCAATAGAAAAAAAATTGACCAAGAATTAACTAGACTCGCCGGTCCGCGAAATAAAGGGTTCGGTTCAAAATTCCAATCACCTGAAAAAGGCCGGAGTGTACAACGGCCGAAACGTTGTGAATATGGCAATGAAGGTGAAGATAACAGTCCGAATAATGTAAATTATGTAATTAATCATAAAACCTCATCTCAGAGATATAGACAAATAAGGAATGTTTGTACGTAGACCGCGTGAATTTAAGTGTACTACTACATTGGCTACTAGGTCTCATTGCTTTACTGTTTAAATAGCGAGATGTAACCGCATGTTCTACTCTAATAGTTTCTTTTTTGCACTTCTCACCTGTGGACCTCTCTTCTGGCTTCTTGCTTCCGTGCCACCCACGATCTTCAAAAATTTAAATACAACGTCGATCGCCATTTTTTGTCTTCCTGATGCCTGATCTTTTATTTTCCTTTCTTCTCACTAATGTAGGATAGACATATCATTGTAAATTCACTTGTATATAAGAGCATAGATAACACATTGCAATTCAGCACATTTTTTTCTTGTTTCTACCGAAATTTTCTGTTTCTCACCACCTTCATTACCTTAGGAAGGCTTCTTTCTCTCGTCCAATGCCTATCCGAGTATTGGTGTCTCATTTTCCATCCTATGGTAAAACGCATCCCAGATATTTAAATTTCAGTAGTTGCTTGATGTTAACATCTCCATTTCGTAATTCACATCTTCAGCTTTTCCTCCTGATGAGGCCTTTTGCGTCTTCTTGCAGTCGATAGTTAGTCTTTTCTTCTCGCTTTCTTCTACTGCTCTGCTGAGGAGGACCTGGTGTTTCCCCAGTCATTACCCTCCAACCAGTGCAATAATTGTTTATATCTCCAACTAAGGTAGAAACTATTATTTCTGATGGTGGGTGACATCGAACAGGTCGAGTCAATATTTGTTTTTAGGTTTAATGCCAGTTTCAAGTGATGGTAGAATTTGGAATGTTCCAGAAATATTGGTAATAGAAGCCGATAAAAAAAATTCAGACTGTAAATGATCAATGGAAGAAGTGTAGTAAGGCCAACTTAAACGGCACAGAAAGACTTTTTTCATC
>CAHIKZ030000105.1:962500-965000 GCA_903632075.3 Acanthosepion pharaonis | reverse complement strand
ATAAATATAAATATAAAAGTTAACATTGAAGTCAACACTCAGAAGCGAAAGGCTATTTCATACTAGACGCAATCGTCAGGTCGCCCTGATATATATATATATATATATATATATATATAGATAGATAGATAGATAGATAGATAGATAGATAGATTTATTTATTTATTAGGGGAAAGGATTGTGGCAAAATGAAAAATGTTTTCGTGTGACGCGTTCCGTCCTTTAGGACTTCATTGCACAGTTTATGTTTACGTTGATGCAACTGCACATGCGCATAAACGAAAGAGAGGCACTTAGAATTATTTTCTTCTCTCTAAAGAACGGGATACATTTTTCCCTTAAAATTGTTCTTGATATTTAAAAATATAAACAGGATGAACTGAAGAGAGGTGGAGAATAGATAGAATAGGGTTTGTGTTAGGGTTAAATTATAAATATGGTGTTTGGGTTAAATTATAAATATGGTGTTTGGGCTAAATTATAAATATGGTGTTTGGGTTAAATTATAAATATTGTGTTTGGGTTATATTATAAATATGGTGTTTGGGTTAAATTATAAATATGGTGTTTGGGTTATATTATAAATATGGTGCTTGGGTTAAATTATAAATATGGTGTTTGGGTAAAATCATAAATATGGTGTTTGGGTTATATTATAAATATGGTGTTTGGGTTAAATCCTAAATATGGTGTTTGGGTTAAATCATAAATGTGGTGTTTGGGTTAAATTATAAATACGGTGTTTGGGTTATATTATAAATATGGTGTTTGGGTTAAATCATAAATATGGTGTTTGGGTTAAATCATAAATATGGTGTTTGGGTTATGTTATACGAAGCTTTATAGCTGTATTTATTTAAATTTAATCTTTTTTTTTTAGATAGTTGTGAGAACCCATAATGGTAAATAATTTAAATACTGATGCTAGAGAATGGCTGTTAAAAGAGTATTATAAGTTTGAAAATGCTGAAAAGAACAAAATGGGTTGAAATATGAGAAACTCAAGCTCCAAAGAGACAAACTATTTACCGCATTCGTGACAAATTTGATAAAACGGGTCGACCAAAAACAGTTTGCACAGGGGACCATAATCAACTTGTTCACGAAGCATTTTTATTCATTGACGCAAAAAGTCCACCAGAAGAGAATCAGCAGCATTGGACATTTCCCAAAACTTTAATATACGAATTCTAAAATCTGTTGGGTTGAAAGCTTACCGTCCATGGCTAATTCACGGCTTACTGGAGGATGAACTAGACAAGCGTCTGCAATTAATGAGATCCTGTCGAACGAATTTAAATGAAATCCAATAATTTCAGAAAACAATATAATTTAATTGCAAAAATTTAATTATCAAAATTTTATTGTATTAGTACATAATCTCAAAATAAATGTTATCATTTACTGTCTACTTAATTTTGGTTCACCCTGTATATATATATATATATATATATATATATATATGTGTGTGTGTGTGTGTGTGTGTGTATGTATGTATGTATGTGTGTGTGTGTCGTTATCCCATGGATTGATACATAGGTAGATATATATGAACAGAATGAGATAAACATTGGTAAATATATATGAACAAGCATAGATAGATCTATAGATAGATGGGATTGATATATGTGCATATATATATATATATATATATATATATATATATATATAGAGAGAGAGAGAGAGAGATAGATAAAAAGATTGAGATAAATTGACATATAGATATGAATAGAGTGAGATAGCTAGCTAGCTAGCTAGATATGAACAGACAGATTGTTAAACAGATATGAACAAAGATAGATAAATAGATAGATAGATATATAGATATGAACAGAGTGAGGTAGATAGCTAGCTAGCTAGCTAGATAGATAGATATGAACAGATTGATAAACAGATATGAACAGAGTGAGATAGATATGAATAGACTGAGATAGATTGATATATAGATATGAACAGAGTGAGATAGCTAGCTAGCTAGCTAGATAGATAGATAGATATGAACAGACAGATTGATAAAAAGATATAAACAGAGTGAGATAGATACATAAATAGATTGATTGATTGATGATTGATTGATTGCGTGACAATCGTACCGATAATTCTCTATACTATCGACTAAACGCTTTATTAATGATTTGAGTTGTCATTTTAACCCGGTCAATACCAGTTAACCTTGCCAGTACTTACATGTTGGTGTGCATGTATCACCGAAGCTCTCTGGCGTTCGCTTAACTCGACTGACAGCTGTCCTAGGAAAAACATCCCTGAACGCCATTAACGTCAATCTTAGGGCCAAGACGTGTTTGTTTACATGTTCCGTTGTAATGGCCCAGGCCTTTACCGATTCTCTCGACTAGCAGCATCGACGCCGAAGTCGAAGGCAAGACATCTGCAAAAATAACAGACAAGAGAAAGTCGACCAAGCAAATACAGGAGCACTGAAAAAATAAAATACAAACATGTCTTCAATAAACCTTTAAAACAACGGGTTTTTTAGCCT
>CAHIKZ030000105.1:910000-957500 GCA_903632075.3 Acanthosepion pharaonis | reverse complement strand
GCTACGGATCATTAGCTATGATTAATTAATGACGAACATGTCATTTTCGTTTATGATCGATTTCATCTCGATTCTTCTGTTAAGCTTGGAGAGTAATTATACGTTATTATTACTCAACGTAGTGTTATAAAAACCTCGGAGAATTCCAGTAAGATATCTTGAATCATTTCTTTTTGTATATGGACGGCAGAACAGGGTTTAGGAGAGAAAGCAAAAAGTTAAAATATACTGAGCTACAAAGGACAGGAAATTGTGGAGAGCCATGATCGCCAACATTCTGAAGGGACATTGCACACAGAAGAAGAAAAAGAGCGAGTTTGTGTTTATGGATGGCAGAATAGGGTTTAGAAGAGATAGCAAAAAGTTAAAATATACTAAGAGCTACAAAGCAAAGGAAATTGTGGAGAGCCATGATCGCCAAATCCCTGAAGGAATATGAGACACAGAAGATGAAAGTTTCTTCTGAAATTTATCGACCAGGAGTCGATAACTGTGCCCCACGCTATACCAATGTTGGAAATATTCCGGACCAATCAATTTACTTTTATTCACTATTCTATATTTTTCTTGTCTGTTGTTTTGCACACAACAGCGAATTTTTCTTTTCTTTTCTTTCTTTCTTTTTGCTATTTTGAAAATTTTTATTTTATTTTATTTTTTTTTAAGCAAAATAAAGGAAGTTATTTTAAAGAAGTCTATAGCTTCTTAGGAAACTAAATCCTAACCAAATGCCAACATTTAATACAGGCAAAGCGCTTATTCCGACAGTTCAGGTCTTTACGCTCCAATTAGGGCGATAACACTAAGTTTTGTTTCTGACTGCACAAACAGGCTTACATTGCTATTTGCGAGGCTTCTGGGAGTCAGTGAGGTTGTTGCTTTTCACAAGGCATTCCACATTGGCCTTTTTCTCTCTAAGTGTACAAACGAATCTTTAGTGTATATTTCGTAACACTTTTTGCCTTTTCCCGTACAATGCGCTTCAGATTTTCCCGCTAACCGCACAGCCTGCATTTACATGATCACAATTCTATAGAGGTCTTTACTGTTTTCTTTTTAAGAATAATAACCATTGTCTCTAGTCGTATATTCAATGAAGTTTACATTTCACTGTTCTTTCTATATCTTCTTTTTACTTTTCACAGTAATTAAGTTTTTTGTTCTGGAATGATCTATGCCTTTCTTCTGAGTAATAATCGCTACTTTTGATTATATATTTGGTGGAATTTACTGTTCACAGTACATTCTAAATCTGCTTTTCACTTTTCACCGTACTTAAGTTTTTTGTTTTCTAAACTGTCCAAGTTGTATTTATAATTTGTCCTACTGTCTGGAATGATCTATGCCTTTATTTCGAGTAATAATCGCTACTTTTGGTTATATATTTGGTGGAATTTACTGTTCACAGTACATTCTAAATCTGCTTTTCACTTTTCACCGTACTTAAGTTTTTGTTTTCTAAACTGTCCAAGTTGTATTTATAATTTGTCCTACAGTCTGGAATGATCTATGCCTTTATTTCGAGTAATAATCGCTACTTTTGATTATATATTTGGTGGAATTTACTGTTCACAGTACATTCTAAATCTGCTTTTCACTTTTTCACCGTACTTAAGTTTTTGTTTTCTAAACTGTCCAAGTTGTATTTATAATTTGTCCTACAGTCTGGAATGATCTATGCCTTTATTTCGAGTAATAATCGCTACTTTTGATTATATATTTGGTGGAATTTACTGTTCACAGTACATTCTAAATCTACTTTTCACTTTTCACCGTACTTAAATTTTTGTTTTCTAAACTGTCCAAGTTGTATTTATAATTTGTCCTACAGTCTGGAATGATCTATGCCTTTATTTCGAGTAATAATCGCTACTTTTGATTATATATTTGGTGGAATTTACTGTTCACAGTACGTTCTAAATCTGCTTTTCACTTTTCACCGTACTTAAGTTTTTTGTTTTCTAAACTGTCCAAGTTGTATTTATACTTTGTCCTACAGTCTGGAATGATCTATGCCTTTATTTCGAGTAATAATCGCTACTTTTGATTATATATTTGGTGGAATTTACTGTTCACAGTACATTCTAAATCTGCTTTTCACTTTTCACCGTACTTAAGTTTTTGTTTTCTAAACTGTCCAAGTTGTATTTATACTTTGTCCTACAGTCTGGAATGATCTATGCCTTTATTTCGAGTAATAATCGCTACTTTTGATTATATATTTGGTGGAATTTACTGTTCACAGTACATTCTAAATCTGCTTTTCACTTTTCACCGTACTTAAGTTTTTTTGTTTTCTAAACTGTCCAAGTTGTATTTATAATTTGTCCTACAGTCTGGAATGATCTATGCCTTTATTTCGAGTAATAATCGCTACTTTTGATTATATATTTGGTGGAATTTACTGTTCACAGTACGTTCTAAATCTGCTTTTCACTTTTCACCGTACTTAAGTTTTTTGTTTTCTAAACTGTCCAAGTTGTATTTATAATTTGTCCTACAGTCTGGAATGATCTATGCCTTTATTTCGAGTAATAATCGCTACTTTTGATTATATATTTGGTGGAATTTACTGTTCAGTACATTCTAAATCTACTTTTCACTTTTCACCCGTACTTTAGTTTTTTGTTTTCTAAACTGTCCAAGTTGTATTTATACTTTTGTCCTACAGTCTGGAATGATCTATGCCTTTATTTCGAGTAATAATCGCTACTTTTGATTATATATTTGGTGGAATTTACTGTTCACAGTACATTCTAAATCTGCTTTTCACTTTTCACCGTACTTAAGTTTTTTTGTTTTCTAAACTGTCCAAGTTGTATTTATAATTTGTCCTACAGTCTGGAATGATCTATGCCTTTATTTCGAGTAATAATCGCTACTTTTGATTATATATTTGGTAGAATTTACTGTTCACAGTACATTCTAAATCTGCTTTTCACTTTTCACTTTTCACCGATCTAAAGTTTTTTGTTTTCTAAACTGTCCAAGTTGTATTTATACTTTGTCCTACAGTCTGGAATGATCTATGCCTTTATTTCGAGTAATAATCGCTACTTTTGATTATATATTTGGTGGAATTTACTGTTCACAGTACATTCTAAATCTGCTTTCACTTTTCACCGTACTTAAGTTTTTTGTTTTCTAAACTGTCAAGTTGTATTTATAATTTGTCCTACAGTCTGGAATGATCTATGCCTTTATTTCGAGTAATAATCGCTACTTTTGATTATATATTTGGTAGAATTTACTGTTCACAGTACATTCTAAATCTGCTTTTCACTTTTCACTTTTCACCGAACTAAAGTTTTTTGTTTTCTAAACTGTCCAAGTTGTATTTATACTTTGTCCTACAGTCTGGAATGATCTATGCCTTTATTTCGCGTAATAATCCCTACTTTTGATTATATATTTGGTGGAATTTACTGTTCACAGTACATTCTCAATCTTCTTTTTGCATTTCATCGTACCAGCTTTTGCTCTAAGCATACAGTCGGATTTTAAATTTCACCGTATAGTGCATGTCGTTTTCCACCTCTATATTGTGAAGTATCTTTTCACTGAAAATTTTATGTCATCTTTTTCCCTCTCACCGCACAATTCAATCCAGATGTTGCCTCTACACGTACAGATACCTTTTAAATTTCACCGAACATCCTAGAGCTGTCTATGTTTTTTTTTTTTCGTTTTTTTTGTCTCTACACTGTGATTTCTTTTCTTTTTCGAAAGTAGCTCGTCGGAACAGTTGCCGAGAAAATACTTCTAGAAAAGACAAGGGGAGGCCACGACACGTTTGTGGGATAGCGATTGTAGACTAGATGCCAGATGAGGACCTATCATCTTACGTATTCGTCGCTGGATTTTGTCTAGAACCGCGAGACGTACAGCGGGAGCACCAGACCATATATTACAGCAATTACTATTTTAACCGAAGTGGACGGAATAGATTATTGGAAGTCTGGATGCTATAGCCAAAGAGAAGAAAGTTTCATTTAAATGTCCGGTGCTGAGCCAACTTCTGAGTGGATACTTTTGTTTTATGTTTACTGTTCAAGGTTCGAGAGCCACTCAATGTAGATGGTTATTAAGTGAGATTGTTGTAAGGGAAAGAGAAGGGTGAAATAAGAAAATTGTTCATTTTTCTGATTTTAGTTCATAAATATCCAAGCTGCATCATGCAATACATAACTAAGAAGATCATGTTGCGCCATTCCTATGAGGCGAAATGACTTTCTATCCACGGAGTAAATATTTACTAAGGTCAGCTTAACACGGTATGAAGCTAAATAGTATAAAATATATCTAGGGAGATTTTGTTACGACACTGTCATTTGAAAGCAGCCTGCATTTTCTTTTACTCACTCAATAAAAGTCCCAAGTGCCATTCAAGGTAGTGGGTTACTGAGTCAGATTGTCATAAAGGAGGGGTCATGAGTAAGTAAGAAATTATGAGGATGAGTAGGATACATATCTGTGGCACCATTTACGAGGCAGAGAAAGAAAAAGAAAGAAAAGAAGGCAGAAAGAAAGGCGAGACGAATCGTGGGTGATCAGCAGAACACACACACGGCTAAGAGACAATGAATATAGTAACCATGGCGAAAGGGTGTCATTACAATGACAGGGAAATTCTGGGTAAGAAGAAAGGGAAAGAAAGAAAGAAACAGATGTGTTTTGATAACGGCTGTGTTATCTAGGAGTACGTAAACAAAACGGCTGGCCAGGGAAAAATTCAATTGAAAACGTTAATTTTGATAACTGACAAAACACAGGTGTAACTACAGGACTTTGGGTCGATATGAAAAATTAAAAGCCACACAAACCGTGTCCGCTGACCGATTTTTTTCCGACGAAACAACTTTGGCCTGCGATAATAAAATTATGTTATCAGAAATATGTACCGAAGGAAAATGAATGGGGACCCAGAAGTGTTTTTCTTTCTTCCTTGGAGGCGACAGACTGACTGAAACTTTAGAGATATTTCTTTTTTTTTGAGGCCGTGTCAAGAAGACCACCCATTTTGATAATTAGCGATAAAATACCTGACAAAAACCACGTGTAGAACAAGAGTTGTCATATTGTCCGTTTGCGGCTAGAAAAATGATAACGACGATTTAAGAGGAAGAAAAGGGAAAGAGAAGAGATAATTTTTTTTTTAGTTAAGCAAGATTTTTTTTCCCCGAAACAAAGCCACGGATTGTTCACGCCCGACTAAGACATCATTGGTCAAGTGGTGATCACGTGACGCACGAAGGAGGAGGAAAGATACCCGACTAAGACCTCATTGGTCGAGTGGTGATCACAGGACGCACGAAGGAGGCTGTCGACGCCTCATCCAGAGTATAAGTATGAGAAGCTGCTACGAAGAAGTGGGGAGGGAAGTTCACGCCCTCAGAAGTATGGTGAGAAAGTGGGAGTGAGGAAAGGTTCCCAAAAATGGAAAAGAGTGGAAAATCCCTAACCAGAAATAAAAGAGGTGGATATGTATTTAGAATTATCGAGGAACCCCCGACGCCGACAGACCCACCCCGGTTTTGGTCGGCGTCAATAAAAGCGAGGCCCCAACAAGGAGAAATCAGAGTTCGGTCTCCAGCGGAGAGTGGAGTTCCCAGAGTTGAAGCCGCCTCACAGATAGCTGACCAAGATTCACGCAAATTCCGGACTCCTCTTCAACCCAAGAACAATTATTTTGAAGAGAGACTTAGATCCAGACCACCGAATTACGTTTTTTTCTCGACTTTCGTCCAAAGACACACCGAAACGCCAATTTCTTAGAGAGCAGACAACTTGAAGCGTTAAAACTTGCCTAACGGAAACGACGTGTCACAATCCACAGAACGGGTCGGGAGATAGATGCAGTCCTATGTATCGAACAACTAGACATAAAGTTTGTTACCTTTTTCTTTGATACTTTGAACTTTTTGAGTTTTCATTTTATTTTCTTTTATGCATATTTGTGTAGTATCACCCTCGTTGAACTCAGTTTGCATTACGACCCCAACCACTGTTTGATCTCGTCTGCCTAAGATCAATTCACAACGTGGGTAGGCGGACTGGAGATCAATGCAGTTACCTTGGTAACCAGGCGTTGGAAGCGAATTGGGAACGACGAGGCTGATATCAAATCTAACCAGATTCCCACCGAATCACCAAAAGGTTAGAACGTCACATTTGGGTGCCGCGACCGATACCAAGCCAGTTGGTCGTCACAGGACGAGACAACACGACTGACGCGACAGGCGGACGTCACGTTTGGAGCAGCGACACCCGAACGGAGCAGCGAGGAACGAACAGCTGGCGCCGCGGCGAGGACGCCACAATTGGTGCTGTTTGGGACGTCACAACTGGAGATCAGGATAGAACGTCGTCGGCACTGCGACCGGGGACGACGTCACATATCTGTTGAACCTTGAAACCAGGATTGTAGTTGTCAGGAAAGCATTCTCTCGGAGTTTGCTCTCAAAAACTAACAATTTTGGACAAAAGTCTATATGAGAGGTATTTGCTGCTTATGAAAGGAACACGAAGAGAATTTTGTGACAAAGTAAATGTTTAAAGAAATTTTGCAGATATATCATATATTAAACAGTAAAGTAAAACAGAAGTGTATTACGACCAGTGTGTTGTTTCGGTTGGCACAGCGTTCAATCTATTCGACTGTTCACAATTTTCCTACTAATCTTTTATAGTAAGCGGAAGTACAACATAGATTCTTTGGAGGGAGGACACCACAATATCCTTATAGTAGGTGGAAGAGGCAACATAGACTCTTTAGGGATGACACCACATCTCCTAATTTTTTTCGGCGGAAGTCCAACATAGACTCTTTAATAGGACACCACAACATCTCCTATTATAGTAGGTGGAAGAGTCAACATTTGAGGGATGACACCATCTCCTACTAAATCTTATATGAAGAGTCCAACATAGACTCTTTAGAGGGAGGACACCACAACATCTCCTACTAATCTTATAGTAGGTGGAAGAGTCCAACATAGACTCTTTAGAGGGATGACACCACAACATCTCCTACTAATCTTATAGTCGGCGGAAGAGTCCAACATAGACTCTTTAGAAAGAGAACACCACAAAAGTTTGCCACTGTAAACATGGAACGGTGTGTCCTAGCTGCGATTGTCTGAGCTGAAAATTAGTGAAAGCAAAATTTTGCACTGTGGGTTAAAGGTTGTTGGTTGGAGAATATTTCATCCCCAACAAGGTTTAGAATACGCTTTTGAACTTAACAGACAGGGCTGGAAAGATGCAGCCCAGATGTGACAGCAATACTCTATTCTTGGTCAGATCTAACTCTTGTAAATATAGAATATTGCAGCGGAAGTATTTTCTGAAATAATATAAGGAAGAGTCTGTTCTTCCAACATCTTTAGTCATGGTACGAATATACGCGTTCCGTCGGAAGTGAGCTTTAGACCAGTAGGCGTTCAAAGCAAGGAGACCTTTTGAATGTATTACCACACATCAGGATTGGTTCAGGTTTGGGATCTGTTTGATGGTGATGAAATTGGATGCGTTGAATGGTATCAGATTTTCTCCCATTGCGCTTTGGGAGTTAGGTGTTTCTGGTCATCAAAATATTTGAGTGCACCCATACGCCGTAGTATCATCTGCTATATTTGGTTGAGCTCTGGGGAGAAGTGTGGAAGGTTTGTAAACAGTGACTATTACGGCTTAATGCAAGACTCTTCGGTAAATCTTTCTCTCATCACTGTGTATTTATCTAAAATAAATACGCTTAACTTTTTTACTCACGGCTTAGTGGTAGAATTTGACGCCAATTCAGTCGGGTTTCGATCTTAAGCTTGAGGCAACAGATGTCTAGCCATTGATGATTTCATACAGCGAAACAGTCAGTATATATATATATATATATATATATTCTTTCTCCTTTAGGTCATTTGCAGTGGTCTGCAGCTATTTTCTTTGGACTTGTGTGTGTGTGTGTGATATATATATATATATATATATATATATATGAAAAAAAATATATATGGAAAAACAAACAAAAAATCCTTATATACAATTATGCTGTTTTAATGTTAATATGTCAACGTCGGACGTTTCGATTACACCTGTCACTTGGGTCAAAACTGACCGTTGGTGAAAAAAAGGAAACTAAAGTTGTTGTTTTTAATTTGCACAAGGTGTGTTTGCTAAATGAAAATGTTCTTGCAGATCGTTAATTCAAAAATTATAACATTTTCAATACAACATGAATATGTCCTGAAGATGGTTTTTTAGACCGAAACGTCCGACGTTGACATATTAAACTTAAAACAGAATAATTGTATATAAGGATTTTTTGTTTTTTTTCCGTATATATTTTTTCTTCATACTGTCATATCTATATCATATATTTGCTTATATATATATATATATATATATATATATATATATATATATATATATATATATATATAAAAATTAATTGAAAAAAACGAATAATTCCGTTAATTTACTTTTATTTCATATTTTTCCAATGAAACATGACCCAGTGTACATATTAGTACTTCGTCCACGAAGTCGTTCCTTGCAGATTGACCACAGATTCCCGATTGGATTTAAATCAGGAGAGTTTCCGGGCCACTCTATAGTACTTTGATTTGCTCACTGGTAAGGCTTGCCAGTGTGTTCCTGCAGCGTTACAATTTTCGTACGGTCCCTTGGAGTAACGTCCATCGGAGACAATGGCCGTAGGACAACTAATCAACAGTCGAGACAATAGTGTTTGGACATGATAAAAATTTGATGCAATCATGGATGACGCGATATTTTTCAAGGCTAAACAAATTTCATCATACACCCCAAAAATAGATTCATATTACTGCACGCCACTGCAAACGACCTAATCTGATGAAAAAATAGAAATCGATTACACCCTGTCACTCCAGTGGGTCTAAAACTGACCGTTGGTGAAAGAAAGGAAACTAAAGCTGTTGTTTTAATTAATTTGCACAAGGGTGTGTTTGCTAAGGGCCTGAGAATGTTCTTGGGCAGATCGTTAATTCTCCGATCGTTACAATCGTTTTCTTTACTACTCATAATCTGCACTTTTTACCCCCGCTTACGTCCATGTTTCATTCAGTAACCTTCTATCTTGATTGGCCTTTGGACTTTGTATTGAGGGATCAATTTGTATATGAAAAAAAAAACTGACTCGGTTTTCCGCAGTCGTTTTGCAATGTTTTTTTTTTCTTTTGATTTGCAAATTAAAAAAATATATTAGGTTTGCTTTTCGCCAGACATTCCATGATAAATGTCTTGCTTTAAAAATTTATCCAAAATCAACCGGGTGTAAAGCACTTGATCTTTGTCGCTTTTTCCAGGCGTTCTTAATCTGCTTCAATTAACTGAATATGTGCACCTGTAAATTGATTTAGAAAAGAAAAAGCAAGAGAAACAATTAATAAGTAAGTAGGTAAAATGGGAGGTTTGGAATTACGGGCAAATTTCGGTGCCGAATTTGCGAAACTCTGCGAAAATCGGAAAGAGGCGATTCGTCTTAAAAAAAAAAAAAATAAAAAAATAAATCGTTTAAAATTAAAAAAACGAAAAGGAGCAATACATAAAAAAAGAGAAAAAGAGAAAGTAGAAATCCTAAAGAAAGAAAGAAAGAAAGAAAGAAAGAAAGAAAGAAAGAAAGAAATAGTAAGAAAGAAAGAAAAGAAAGAAAAAAGAATACCGAACGTAGGAATTACATAAGCGATAAAAGAAAGAAAGAAAGAAAGGAAGAAAGAAAGAAAGAAAGAATTCAGGTACGTCGTTCTTTACGTTTTTACTACTTCTCGTCTGTTTTCTTTTTCTTTTTCTTTCTTTCTGTTGAATTATCTCTCTCTCTCTCTCTCTATCATTCGTATTTTCTTCCTTCTTCATGTCTTTCTTTTTTTCTTTCTTTCTTTTTTTTATTTATTTCCATTCTTGCTTGCTTACATACTTGCATTCTTTCTTTTTCCACTTCTAACAGCCGTTTAACATTTTTATATCATCCAGTCTGGCGCACCCATTCTTTCTTTCTTTCTTTCTTTCTTTCTTTCGTTCTTTCTTTCTTTCTTTCTTTCTTTCTTTCTTTCTTTTTCTCTATTTCCATTCAGCTACTATTATTTTCCAGATTTCTTAATCATTACTTTTCCCCTCGTACCCAAAATTTATCTTTCTTTCTTTCTTTCTTTCTATTGTGTTTCGTTAGGATTTCTATTTTCTCTTTCTCTTTTTTTTTTATCTATTGCTCGTTTTCGTCTTTTGATTTTAAACGGTTCTTTCTTTCTTTCTTTCTTTCTATCTTTCTTTCTTTCGATCTTTCTTTCTTTCTTTCTTTCTTTCTTTCTTTATTTATTTATTTATTTCCATTCAGCTACTATTATTTTCCCGTTTTCTTAATCATTTCTTTCCCCTGGTACCCAAAATTTGTCTTTCTTTCTTTCTTTTCTCCTATTTTTTTTAAAGAATTTCTGTTCTCTCTCTCTCTTTTTTCCTCTATTGTTTTTCGTCTTTTATTAAATTTAATCAATTCTTTCTTTCTTTCTTTCTTTCTTTCTTTTCTCCTATTTTCTTTTTTTAAGTATTTCTGTTCTCTCACTCTCTTTTTCCTCAATTGTTTTTCGTCTTTTATTAAATTTAATCAATTCTTTCTTTCTTTCTTTCTTTCTTTTCTCCTATTTTCTTTTTTTAAGTATTTCTGTTCTCTCACTCTCTTTTTCCTCAATTGTTTTTCGTCTTTTATTAAATTTAATCAATTCTTTCTTTCTTTCTTTCTTTCTTTCTTTCTTTCTTTTCTCCTATTTTTTTTAAAGAATTTCTGTTCTCTCTCTCTCTTTTTTCCTCTATTGTTTTTCGTCTTTTATTAAATTTAATCAATTCTTTCTTTTTTATTTTTTTTAAAAAATTTCTTTTCTCTCTCTCTTTTTTTCCTCTATTGTTTTTTCGTCTTTTTATTAAATTTAATCAATTCTTTCTTTCTTTCTTTTCTCCTATTTTTTTTAAAGAATTTCTGTTCTCTCTCTCTCTTTTTTCCTCTATTGTTTTTCGTCTTTTATTAAATTTAATCAATTCTTTCTTTCTTTCTTTTCTCCTATTTTTTTTAAAGAATTTCTGTTCTCTCTCTCTCTTTTTTCCTCTATTGTTTTTCGTCTTTTATTAAATTTAATCAATTCTTTCTTTCTTTCTTTTCTCCTATTTTTTTTAAAGAATTTCTGTTCTCTCTCTCTCTTTTTTCCTCTATTGTTTTTCGTCTTTTATTAAATTTAATCAATTCTTTCTTTCTTTCTTTCTTTTCTCCTAATTTCTTTTTTTAAGAATTTCTATTCTCTCTCTCTCTCTCTTTTTCCTCAATTGTTTTTCGTCTTTTATTAAATTTAATCAATTCTTTCTTTCTTTCTTTCTTTCTTTCTTTCTTTCTTTCTTTCTTTCTTTCAAACAGTCACCTGGCACGATATACGATATGCATAAGAGCCTAACTTACACAAGTGCCTACTGTTGGAGTTTAATTTGGGCAGTTTATATATCACCTTACATTGATATATAAACTTGGAGGGAAACTACGGAGAAGAAAATCAATGAAGCACTGAAATTGCGAGACGACAGACTCTGCTGAATGACCCGAATGTGAAGAAGATATATATGATAGGTGTAAAAACCAGATACAGTGAACAAAATGGAAATGGTGACTAAAAGTGGAACACATCGAAAAAATCTTTTGTAAGATTAGCAATCGAGATCATCACAAAGAAAAATTGACAAAGAAAAAAGAATGGATGACAGATGAAATTCCCGGCATAATGAAGAGGACATAAAAACAATCCAAATTATGGTACCGAATATAGGATTCTATACAAAGAAATTAAGAACAAGTACAAGACTGACCAGGAATGGAACAAGGAAAAATATGCAGAAACAAAAAGAATGAGTATCAAAGAGAACAGGACAAATGACATGCTCAGTAAAACACAAAGAGTGTAGACTGATATTAGCGAAACAAAAATGGAACGAATATATCGAAGAAGTCTTCCATGACGAAAGAGAACAACAGCCAATACATAAAAATATCGAAAGACTAGTAATATTGAAATCTAGAGCAGAATGAGCCACACTGGACAGAAACAAAGCAGCAGGGCCAGGCGTAATAGTAATAGAAATACTGGCTGCCTAATGAGTCATATAATAAAAGTTATCATCCGAATTCTGACGACTAGAGCGAGCAACAGAATCAGACCGGGAATAAAACAAGAATAATACTGGTTCGTTAAAGCAATTGGAAGAAGGAATGCGATATTTATGGTCGGAATGATACCAGAAAGAGCGATGCAAAAGCAGAAGGCGTTGCACCTGTGTTTTTTAAATTATATAAAAGCTTTTCATAAAGTACTCCAGAAAGAACTGTTAGAAGAAGAAGAAGAAGAAGAAGAAGAAACAAGAAGAAGAAGAAGAAGAAGAAGAAGAAGAAGAAGAAGAAGATGATGATGATGATGATGAAATACAACTCCGAATATTAACAGAGGATAGAATAGAAATAACGATCGTTATTCGTCTGCATATATGCCTTTCCTCTGTGGTCACGTCGTCTGCTTAATTCAATAATAGAATCGCCTATGTGTGTTCAAACTCAAGTGTCGACAGCGACACTTTATTCCTACAACCCTGTATTGCTGGTAATAATGTATTGCTGGTAATAATTTTCCTTCAAAAATTTATTATTGGTAATAATTTTTACGAATTATTTCTGGTATTAAAACCTATTTTTACACTTTCATTTTAACCCCATTTTGGGTTTAACTATGTACCCATAACCTTAACAGGTGCCTTCATCTCAGGGTCAGGGTAGACCTGGGAACACCAGCAATTAAGAGGTGGTTCCACACTCCTCAAAATTTCCTGATCAGAGGCCTTGCTGTTGGACGTAGTTTATCGTCTTACCCTGGACGCGGATGTGGTTTATCGTCATACCCAGGACGGGAAACTTTTGAATCTTCCAATGGGGATAATGAGGAAAAGGGGCTTGGAAAATCTGATACTCACAGGACAGACTAAAAGCCAGAGAGACAGAGGAAAATAACGCATAACCTACTTAGTGAGCTTGAGTAAATGTATTAAGGAACAGGGTTAAGGAGAATAAACAAAAAGACAAAATTTATTAAGAGCTACGAAGGTAGGAAATTGTGGAGAGCCATGATCGCCTACGTCCTGAAGTGACACGGCACATAGAAGAAGATGATTATAACTCAATATCGATTAAACTAACTCATTGTTATGGATTCCGAGATGAATTCGGTCTCCAATGAATGACAAACGCAAGAATTAAATATAAGAAATAAAATGTATTTACACAATAATACAATGGGTAATACTGTTAGTAAATCCAGGAACACGGTTAGTAGCAAATACAGATAGATATATACAGTCTTGAAGTAGGACTTCCTTAGAGTCTACGTGCTTGTATCTGACTTCTACAAGAGGTTACCTCACACTATCTCCGTTCGTATATCCTCTCTCTCTTTCCGACTACTCTCTCACTATCCGACTACCCTCACTGACTGTCTAACTCTGGGTATTTAACGGCAGCAGTCCAGGTACACTGGTAGAGTCCACTTATATGAAAAAGGGGTGGACCCCATAACACTATCTATCAAGTTTATTCGTATGTATGTATGTATGTATCTATCTATCTATCTATCTATCTATCAAGTTTATTCATATCTATCTATCACATACTGTTTATTATCTATCTCATTCTGTTTATTATCTATCTATCTATCTATCTATCTATCTATCTATCTATCTATCTATCACATACTGTTTATTATCTATCGTCATCTATCTATCTATCTATCTATCTATCTATCTATCACATACTGTTTATTATCTATCTCATTCTGTTTGTTATCTATCTATCTATCTATCTATCTATCTATCTATCTGCTGTGGATTCCGAGATGAATTCGGTTTCCAATGAAGAACAAACGCAATAATTAAATATAAGAAATAAAATGTATTTACACAATCATACAAAGGGTAATACTGTTAGTAAATCCAGGAACGCGGTTAGTAGCAAATACAGATAGATATATATACAGTCTCGAAGTAGGACTTCCTTAGAGTCTACGTGCTTGTAACTGACTTTTACAAGAGGCTACCTCACACTATCTCCGTTCGTATATTCTCTCTCTCTCTCTTTCCGACTACCCTCTCACTATCCGACTACCCTCTCTGACTGTCTAACTCTGGGTGTTTAACGGCAGCAGTCCAGGTACACTGGTAGAGTCCACTTATATGAAAAAGGGGTGGACCCCATAACACTCATGATTCAATAAAACTGATTTTTTGTAAGTTATCAGTCACCCACTTTATTCTGATGGATGCAACAAATTTACTATTTCTCTTTCGTTAATAATGTTCTTGTTTTCTCATAATCTCAAACACTCATTAACCTCTTGCATCTTAGGGACTTTATTGCCTTGCTTGAAGTGATATGATAAAAAAGAAACATAATTTTTTTTAATTATTGCTCATTATGAGTTTGTGCATTTATATAAGGCAAAATTTCTTACCAGAAAGGAATCGTAACAATGAATGTAGATTGTCATTATTTTTATCTTTTTTTTATGTGCCATGTCATTACAGGATGTAGGCGATCATGGCCCTCCACATCCCTCTATCCCTTGCAGCTCTTAATACGTTTCTTCCCTCTGCCATCTTCTCCAGAGCACGTTCTGTCATCCACTTGCTCAGGCCCGCTAGGTATGCCATGCTTTGTTTTCCCTTGTCTCTTTTTCAACTCTATTCGACCCGTGAGTATCAGATTCTCTAGGCACTCCTTCCTCATTCATCTTCATTTCATCTTGCGGCCTCAGCCGAGATTGAACTCACCAATACTTTGATTGGTGCAGTTCATAATCTTGTCAAATAGCTGAATTCTAGATGCTTCGCTAGGGCTCTCAAGGGTATTTTTATCGTGACACCAACACTAAATAGATCGCCGACCAAGGCTCGGAGAGACTCCATTCATCCTCCGCAGGTTTTGAATTCAGAGTTTTCCTTCTCCTAGACCAGTTGCCATCCAAGTCTATAGAACCCAGTCTGTTCTGCTATTTACCCATAGCTGGAGGGAGAAGAAAGAGGATTCACACCTTTCCCAAGGGTGTTAGCACGTAAGTGAATGTAATGGATTCGACTGGAATTCGAACTCGGCTCTCCGATTCCTCAATCCAAGCCGCTATCCATTACTCCACCGTGCCTCCTCCTTCCTCATTATGTCTCTCAGAAACTTCAGAGATTCTCCCTGGCGTTAAGTATAAGCCTCCTCCTTGTTTGCATCCTCTCTTGGACTTCCCACACGCTCAGTTCATGATCGGCCGGTTATTGTTATCTGAATGGCCTCGTCGCAAAGTGATTACAATAAGCGGCTTCATTTGTGCCAGGGGACATATGGTTCAAATTGATCGGAAACATTCCAGTTAAGTCGTCTAGACAAAGAAATTAGAGGCCAACATATTTCATTTACTTCATATTTAAAGATGTATTGATTATTTAAATAATGATCTAACTGATAAAAGTTGATAACACCATTGAAAATGCGATACACATTGATTTAACCAGCTGTGTCTTATAATAACGACTGTAAGATTAGGTGAGCGTTCCCAGTACAAAAATATCGATGTTTGCCTTGTAAGACGCAAGATATAATCTGTTGCCAATCTTTTGTCAAGGTTGAAAACAATTCTGTGATCACTCAAATAAGCGACTACTTATAGAGAGATTTAGAATACGGGCATTATTAAAGAGGAGGAGGAGGAGGAGGAAAAATGAAGGAGAAGAGGGGTGTGATTGTGAAGGGGGACAAAGAGAAGGAGAAGGAGTGGGAGGACAAAAAGAAGAAGAAGAAGAAGAAGAAAGAAGTAGTAGTAGTTGAAGAAGAAGAAGAAGAAGGAGATGAAAGAAGTAGTAGTAGTAGTAGTTGAAGAAGAAGAAGAAGAAATATTATAGAAGAATCCGAACACATAGGAGAAATTGAAAGAAGAAGAAGAAGAAGAAAGAAATAGTAGTAGTTAAAGAAGAAGAAGAAGGAGAAGAAAGTAGTAGTAGTAGTAGTAGTAGTTGAAGAAGAAGAAGAAGAAGAAGAAATATTATAGAAGAATCCAAACACATAGGAGAAATTGAAAGAAGAAGAAGAAGAAGAAGAAGAAAGAAGTAGTAGTAGTAGTAGTTAGAAGAAGAAGAAGAAGAAGAAGAAGAAGAAGAAGAAGAAGAAGAAGAAGAAATATTATAGAAGAATCCGAACACATAGGAGAAATTGAAAGAAGAAGAAGAAGAAGAAGAAGAAGAAGAAGAAGAAGAAGAAGAAAGAAGTAGTAGTAGTTGAAGAAGAAGGAGGAGGAGAAGAAGAAGAAGAAGAAGAAGAAGAAGAAGAAGAAGCAATATTATAGAAGAATCCGAACACATAGGAGAAATTGAAAGAAGAAGAAGAAGAAGGAGAAGAAGAAGAGGAAGAAGAAGAAGAAGAAAGAAGTAGTAGTAGTTGAAGAAGAAGAAGAAGAAGAAGAAGAAGAAGAAGAAGAAGAAGAAATATTATAGAAGAATCCGAACACATAGGAGAAATTGAAAGAAGAAGAAGAAGATGAAGAAGAAGAAGAAGAAGAAAGAAGTAGTAGTAGTTGAAGAAGAAGAAGAAGAAGAAGAAAGAAGTAGTAGTAGTTGAAGAAGAAGAAGAAGAAGAAGAAGAAGAAGAAAGAAGTAGTAGTAGTTGAAGAAGAAGAAGATGAAGAAGAAGAAGAAGAAGAAAGAAGAAGAAATATTATAGAAGAATCCGAACACATGGGAGAAATTGAAAGAAGAAGAAGAAGAAGATGAAGAAGAAGAAGAAGAAGAAGAAGAAAGAAGTAGTAGTAGTTGAAGAAGAAGAAGAAGAAATATTATAGAAGAATCCGAACACATAGGAGAAATTGAAAGAAGAAGAAGAAGAAGAAGAAGAAGAAAGAAGTAGTAGTAGTTGAAGAAGAAGGAGAAGAAGAAGAAAGAAGTAGTAGTAGTAGTTGTCGAAGAAGAAGAAGAATGAGGAGGAGGAGGAGGTGGTAAGGGAGAAATAGGGTGTAAAATGATAGTACAAGAAGGCATAGGAAAAGAGAGGCTTGAAAGAAGAAGAATGACGAAATGTAGGGAGGAGGGGGAGACGAAGAAGAGGAAGAAGAGTGTGGAGAAAGTAAGAGTTAAAAGAGAGTTTAAAAGAGAAGTGAAACAACGGAATGGGTCTAAGGAGAGGATAAGGAGGAGGAAAGAGATAAGCAGAGGGGAGCAAAAAAGAAGATAGTAAAGAAGGCAAAGGAAAAGAGAGGCATGAAAGAAGAAGAATGACGTAAGGGAGGTAGGAGGAGAAAAAGAAAAAGCCAGAGGAGAAGTAGGAGGAGAAGTGAAGGAAAAGAAGGAGGAGAAAGAAAGATAGTCAAAAAATAAAAAAGGAGGAGATGTAAAATGCAAGGAAGTTTATTTAATTCATTGAATTGTTTTTACGGTTTAGCAACCCTTTCTGGGTTAATTAAAGCCGAGCACATTTCGGATTTCTTTTTAAGCATTTCACATCTAGCAAGGCGGGAAGCCACTAGCCCGCAACGGGTTATAAAGGATTTGGAGCAAGATCAGATAGGAGTGATAGAGGAAAGGATGAGGAGAAGGATAGTGGATAGATCAAGGCAACTGGAGATGTCGATTGACATTAGTTGTAGATTAAGCTATCAGGGAAACAGGAAAAGGGAAGAGAGTTCCACAGGCGAGAGGTGCGAGATGTGAAGCTATTGGAGTAGAAGAGACAGCTACATTTAACAGTTTCAACAGTGAAAGGGTGAGAGCGGGATGTCAGCCTCGTAGGACGCTTGAATTCGCGAAGTCTGGGAACCAGCGGAAGCAGCTCCTCGGAGCAATTACCATGAAAGTATTTGTAAAAAAGACAGAGAGAGGCGACTGCACGTCTTTGAGAGAGCAACTGCAGACGAGGTGCCAGATCAGGGCCAAAGAATAATTTAATTTTGCGAGTAAATATTGCGGTAACAATGTTTTGAGAATAAAAGTGATTTCCCAGATACAAGTCCTACTATTTAACCCATAGCTGGAGGTAGAAGAAATAAATTCCTTAATTTCCCAAGTGAATGTAACAGACCCGACAGTAATTCGAACTCAGATCTTCAATTTCCCATTCCGAGCCGCTATCCATTACAATAGGAAGAAGAAGGGATAAGTTACAGAAGAAGAAGAAGAAGAAGAAGAAGAAGAAGAAGAGGGGGTACCAAAGCGTGTAGCGTATAAAATCGCACAGGAGAAGGAGGAGGAAAGTAAGAAGGGAAGGTGGAGGAAGGGGGTGTTAAAACAAAATTCTATCGAAAGTAATTAGATAAACCTGGCACCGGAAGTGAAATCGGACACTTACCTGTAATTACAAAGACAACAGGTGTTCTCGACAAAACAAGAAATTTTAAACCTCTTTTAACAGCAAGCGAAATGCATCTTTGTCCGAAAAATAATGTATTTTTGGAGATGTTCAGATGTCAGTTAACATGTTATTGATCAAAACATAGTAATTATTATTAACAATGACAAAACAAAACAATGTAAAACCATAACCACTGAACAAATGAATCCTCTTTCTATCTATCTATCTATCTATCTATCTATATATATATATATATATATATATCTACAGGGTGATTGAAAAGTAACTCCCTATTTTATGTATGAGTGGTCAGCCGGGAGTACTGACTAAACACCCTGTAACTTTTTTTCTTTGGGGTTGGTTAAAGGAGCAAGTCTACTGTAGGGGTCCGGGCGGGGAGATGAAAAAGAAAACACGCGCGTTTATATTTCCTGCTAGAAGAAGGTCTAGCTACAAGAGAAATGGCGGACTCTAGTTGCGTCCAACCGAATATGAAAGAAGACAAACAAGACCGATATATATATATATATATATATATATATATATATATATATATATATATATATATATATATATATATATATTATAAAATATATATATAATTATTTAAAAATATGATTCCATCGCTACATAAGAGTTCTCATATTTCAAAACAAGAGCCGAAAACTTCAATATAATTATTTGAATTAAATTGAATTAAAGTACTAAGCTCTGTTCCATCTTCAAGCGAATTTTTTTTTTTTTGAATCTTTTTCCAGCGATGGAATCATATTTTTAAATAAATAATTATATTTAGGCTCTACTTTTGTATCGAGCACTGTTTTTAAAAAATAATAACTAAAATGCTAAAGAACTTTGGATTATTTACCTAACGTGTTCTTTCCTATTTCCTATATATTTTTACACACCCACACACACACCCACACCCACACACACACACACACATATATATATATATATATATATATATATATATATAAACAAATATATGTATTAACAAAAATTTCAACGCACATAGTTAACCTTTGTGTGTGTGTGAACATGTGTTTGTTCTTTGGTGAATGTTCGTACGTAGGTGTCTGTTTGTAATGTTCGTAGCGTCTTCCCAGAAATGGGAAACGCTATCTCTTATGAGGACTCACATAGTATCGGTGTTCGCTGAAATGAAGAAAGAAGAGAAAGTATTACCTCACCTCCACGCCAGGTGGGATGCGGCACGAGGCCCAAAGGAAAATGAGATCGAGGCAAAAAGTTGCCCCGTATTTATAGTATGGTTAGAGAGAACCCTAGTGACAATTTGGGAATTAAGGAGGAGCTAACTCCGACACTACTATAGCAAACCAAGACTTTGGAAGAACTTTAAGGGCGAATACAAGTTATGTCTTTTATATCACAAGACTTCTTGGTGAAATCAGGTGACACGATTCCTGGGCGGCTCGAGAAGCTGGTAGGGAAATCTGGTGCCCATAACGAATTTTATATAAAACCCTGTGCTAAACTTTTTCCTTTCATATCCATTTCTTGTAAAAATTATAGCTAATGAATAAATTATAAGTATTTTAAAATGGGGAGTTACTTTACAATCATCCTGTATATATTGACTTTTATTTCATATCATTTTTTTTTCCACGAGTAGCTTCGAATTTTTGATAGATTCGTTTACATGTTTTGTTCTGTGTGTAGTTACACAGCTGTAGCTACATTCAAAAGTACTCTGGAAAAATAATATAAAATAAAGGTTAATTTGAATTTTGGTAAATTTACCGATGACACAAAACAAAGAAACTGGAAAGATTTAATAAAAAAAAATTGATAGACAAAAACTTGTCCATATTATTCAACCAAATATCTTTGAGAGAATATTTATTTCCGAAATACACTTTATTTAAATTATATGATCCTGCAGCGAACAAGGACATTAAAAGAAGAAAAACATTCGAAAGTTCTCTCATAATAATTGGTTCCATCAAACGTGAGAATACCGGAATTTAAACCAATTGCGTAACGCCACAAAGAACAATCCTTGAAAACATCTGTGCCAACATTCGGAATTGCTCGTGAAAGAATAATGTAAAATAAAAGTTAATATAAATTTTGGCAAATTTAGCGATAACACAAAGTAACTTATTCGTAAATTTGAAAGCATTATTAAAATATGTGTGTGCGTGTGTGTGTGTGTGTTTAAAATAGGATATAGAGTCCCGTCAAAGTTTTTAAGAAATTTGACAAACGTTTCCTTGACACTAGATTTTATTAAGCGTTTCGCCTTTCTAGGCTTCATTAGATGCCAAAACGAAAAAAGCAGATGGGAATGTATCTTTGCTTAAATAATGAATCATAATACTTTCTTCCTAACCTGGCGTTTATTGTGATTAAAGCGAAAAGTTATCTATCTACCTATCTATCTATCTATCTATCTATCTATCTATCTATCTATGATGTGCCTGTCTATACGCACATATAAGATGGAATTCGTTAAATCTGTCTGCTCACGCATACACACACACATACGCGCACACACACACACACACACACACACATATATATATATATGTATATGCTCATGTTTATGTGTATGAGAATGTCACCCCAAACAGACACAGAAGTAAATACACCCTCCCACCACCAAACATATTCAAAGAAACATAAATAGATCCATTTTTTTAAATAAACCAGTTTGTCTACGTAACTTATAATAATAATACTTATATTATTATTAATAAGTTACGTAGACATTATAATTATTAATAATTATTAATAATAATAATAATTACTTGTAATAAGTAACTTATTCGAAAATTTGAAAGTTTTATTAATAGGTATTAATTAATCACACTGCAACATTTAATAGATTTAAAAGGACTGATCTGCAGTAAAAACAATTCTAGAAATCTGCTGGGACATTACTCTAATGAATGGATCAATTCGTCTATGTCACGTTAACGAAATAAAAACACAATAAAATACGTGAATTTACCACATTACTATATTCAAAATCTTTCTCATTTATAGTATTCAAAATAAAACTCTAGCGTAGCAACTGTGCACGATCCAAATTTTTGTAACTGTTAATAATAACACATAAAAAAAAAAATCTCTCAACCTGTATTACATTTATTTTCGTCTTGGGGGTTATGCGAAATTACCTGAAATTGAAAAACAATATCCATGTCTGAAGTTGATAAAAGCATTTATCGAAAGTACTTGCATATAGACTGAACACCAAATCCTTTTTACAATTTTTAAAAACAAAGATCGCGTCATTCAACGAGTGGTTAGTGAATTAATGCTTTATTTAATCTGTTAGTGAAGTGATTTCGCCATTAATTACATTAACTTTACTGATTTATTCTTTGTATGACTACTTCTTTATATATATATATATATATATATATATATATATATATATATATATATATACCTAAGTTTTACGCGGAGCGTCAGTTTTGCTCTACTTGGCGTATTGAGCACTTTGCTTAATTATTTTTACTTTACTCGTCCCGGAGGTTATTTTCTTTCAACTCTGAATTTAGATTCTAGACGATTATTTTCGCCGGAAGTACATGTTCTTAGTTCTTTCTTTATTTACCCTTTTTTTTACCTTGGGTATTGATTTGTTCATTTACAAGCTAAAACACCTAAGGTTTTGCTGGACGAGTATAGCTGCTTATATTTATAAGATTATTAATATTATATATATATATATATGTGTGTGTGTGTGTGTGTGTGTGTGTGTGTGTGTGTGTGTGTGTATAAGCAATTTATACAAAGAATTAGTTAGCAATGTTAATGTGATTAATGACGAAATCACTTCGCTAACAAGACTTAATGAGACATTAACTTATTATCAATTCCTTGAATAATACGATCCTTATATTCGAGTTGTTGTCAGATGAAATAAACGGGCCGAGTACTTTCGACAATTTCAAGTTGTCATCTTCAGGGACCAATTTTTCCATACACATACAAACACTAAGATAAAATATGTGTAGCGTAGACCAAAAGATGTTCTTTTAAATTATGCAATTTGTTGATAGCCTGATTTAAAATATACAACAACTCGAATATAAGGATCGTATTATTATATTAGGAATTTATAGTAAGTTAATGTCTTATAAATCTTGTTAGTAAATAAATTATAATAAATTATGATAAAATTATAATAAATTAATAATTATCGCTCTCTATCGGTATCAAGCCCTCTTTTGGATTAATGCTGTGAACGTTAGAATTTATATATTACTTTCATTCTCATCGCATCGGATAAACACGGGTATATAACTTCTGGGAAAGTTATATAACCATCTCTTCCTCTAACTATAGCAGAACCTTGGTTGGTAACCAGTCTAAGAGAAGGACAATTCTGCATTCAAATCGATTTATGTGCAAATTAAATGATGAGTTAACTATGCGAGTCACTCGTTTGCCGGGTAGAGTGCCATTCACTTTCTGGATTATCCTCCTTTTCCTGTCTAGCAATGTCGTTCACCATCTTTTGGGGCTTTTTTTTTTTTTTTTTTACCCAAATCACGCTTTTTCCCATATGGCAGAATATCATTCACCCCTTTTTAAGATTGCTGGAATCAAAAAGTTCATTCCAAATAACATGCATATTATTGAAAATCATAATTCTTTTCAATTTTTATACATATACATTTACATGAATTATTTTTATAAAAGCGTTTTACAAGTTTAATAGCACTAAAAACGATGACGGATATTAAAACTTCCATATATATGTACAATAATTTATTTTAATTCACGACTAATTATTAAATAAATAAAGTGAAGTATACTTCAATAAACAAAAGTTAAATAGAATGCCAGGATATTGTAATTCAAAAAAAAAAGTTCAGTAAAAGGTCATGGTGAATCCATATTGAATATAAAATTCATCACATCGTTTTTTTTTTTTGCTTTTGTTTTTTGACACTCAGGATGGGCTCCACATTCTGTAAATACAAAACGAGGAAGTTTAAGAGATTACCCCACTAAAACCCTGAATTCCCCCCACCCCATGGGGAATTCAATCTTGACTGACCCCGGGTCTCGTGTATGTTTAAGTCTTGATTTAAATATTTAAAATTCAAATCATTCGCTTGGCCATTCAGATACGGTATCAAACATTATTAATCTCCTCTCAATTTTTCTCAATCCGTTGTTAACATTTTTGTGTATGTGTTGTTTTCTAATAGGGCAAGTCTTTTTGCAAGCCTGGTATTGCACTTAATTTGAAAGTTAGGATTTGATATGACAAATAATGGCACAAAATATTTCTTTCCACATCGTTACGCTTTTTTTTTCTTTTTTTTTTTTTTGAGGAAACGTGTTTAAAGATTAAGTTTAGGTTTAAAATCGTAGAGCTGGTATTTCATTCTGGTGATCAATAAAAGTCTTGTCGTACAACATTATAAAATCTATACTTTTCTAAAGTTTTACAAATTTTATAAGGACAAGATGCCTAGCACAATCACATTATTACGCAATCATTGTACCATGAAATATGATCTTCGCTTAATTCAAAGGGAAGTTATACTGAACAATTTAGCTGAAATTATACTGAACAATTTAATATATAATATATTATATAATGCAGTAGTTTTCGTGTGATTTTTAATAAACAATGCGAATTTAAAACATTTTGTCTTATAATTTGTGCTCAGCGGTATTATGGTGTTATATACACTTTTATCTATATTTTTTTGTTTTTATTATGATGGAATAAATGATGTAATAAATCTTATTCCCTGAGTAGCCTTTTTTGTAATCTTTTAACATTTTTTACACTGTTTTTACTTATCGAATAAAGTAAAAGAAATTGCACATCGTGCTTGTGGTGATTCATAATTAAAATTTTGTTTTGAATATATTTTCCATTCAATGTATCTAATACAAAAGATATCAATTTTATTTGGATTTATTCTTGACAGAAAAATTTAGAAGTCGGTTTATAAGCAAAACCCCGCGGAAATGAGGTATTGCTATACATTTCTATGTTCTCCTACGTGGTGATTGTGTAATTAGAATTCTAGTTTGAATATATTTTCCATTCAATGTATCTAATATAAAAGATATCATCTTTATTTGGATTTATTCTTGAAATAGAATACATTTTGAGGTCAGTGTGTAAGCAAAACCTGCGATAATTACGTATTTCTGGACATTGTTTTCTGATGATGTTTAAAACTAAATTCTCAAAATTTAATAAAAGGTATGCAGATAAGTTTCGGCGTCAATCCTTATCACAGTAAATCCCAGCTTTTCTATCGATAGCAGGATAAAACAAAATTAATATAAATTTAAAACATTTTGTTTTATAATTTGTGCTCAGCAGTATTATGATGTGATATACAGTAGCGGCCTTAATATAAGGAACGGAAACAACAAAGACATAAATATGTGTATTACTTAAAAAGTAATGCATGATTAGTAATGAAATTTTTACCGAATAAAGATTAGGGTGTAATGCATAAATATTATACAAAGTTACAAAAATTTACCTAATAGTTTTTTTTTAAAAAATAAAGATTAAATGGGACAAATGGTTTCCGTTCCTTATATTATGGCCGCTACTGTACATGATTTGTGTTTTTTGTTTTGTTTTTATTAATGATGATTTAACAAATGATTTAACAAATCTTATTCATTGAGTAGCTTTTTATGTAATCTTTTATATTTTTTTACACGTTGTATATTTTCTTTGTGGTGATTCATAATTAGAAATCTGATTTGAAAATATTTTCCATTCAATGTATCGAATACAAAAGATATCAACTTTATTTGGATTTATTCTTGACATAGAAACATTTAGAGGTCGGTTTGAAAGCAAAAACCTGCGGAAATTAGTTATTGCTGTATATATTTTTCAGACGATATTTAAAACCTAATGGCCAAGAACTGGTAAAGGCAATGAATCTAATTTTTGGTGTCAGTACTTACCAGATCAAATTACAGCTTGTACACTGAGTGCAATATTGATTTGATGACGGGGACAATAGGCTTTGTGACCAGAAATAGTCATTTTTTTCTTCATTTTTGTTGTTTTTATGTTAAGATTATGAATATCAAAAAAGAAAAAATATTTATAAAAGTTAATGGTCGAGTTTTCTTGGCAAATTTTTGGTAAATTAATCTCCGACGGAAGACTAAACAAAATATGCTCATATCACATTATTTTAAAATATAAAACATTAGACATATTTGAAATTCGTATTTTAGAGTTCTTTTTTTCTTTATTACTATCGATTAAATACTCCACATTACTAATTAGATTTTTTTTTTTTAAATTTAAAGCTTGTTGATAGATTGATTTGCTTTTATGGTTTATCAACCCTTTCTGTATTATTATTACTATTTAATTATATTGTATTATATAAATTATAATCATATATTATATATTATAATTATATTTTATTTATATTATTTATTATTCATAATTATATATATATATATTAATATATATATATATATATATATATATATATATATATATATATATATATATATATATATATAATCATATATTTAATCATATTATATTATAATTATTTTCTTATAAGAATTTTTCCAAATACAACTTTTTGTATTTAACCCATAGCTGGAAGGAAGGAGATAGATTCATAACTTTCCCAAGTTTATTTGCACGTAAGTGCATGCAATTTAAATATTAAGAGATCACTTCGTATTAGCGTATTTGTTTGTCTTCCATAGATCAATTTAGAATGATTTTTCATAGCAGACAGGACCTGGCTATTAACTTTTATAAAATTTAATATTCTTGTTGTATTTTGTAATTCTACGACTCGTGATTAGTATTCAAATTTTGCTTGTCTTTTAATTTATTATTACTCCCCTAATTAGCATATGCAAATAGGTACAATCCTATTTGCCAATCCACTGCACCACCCTGAACTGAAGAGGTTTAATGTCTGGTTGTTCTCGAACTTCTACAACTTCTTTCCTCCTCTCCTCCTTGAGGTTTATGTTCTGTTCTTTTTAATGGATACCTTGGTCTCATTTCATCTTTTTCCGTGTCTGAGTCACTCCCACTGTCACTCCAAGTTTCGTCTTTCATTTCATTGTCATGATCTGAAGAACTCATCCTTTCTTCTCTGTCAAGATCATCCTTCACCACGACGTCTTCCTCTTCAATTCGGGCTCTTACTTGGTCAGAAGGAACAGTTAGGTTATTTCCTTTCTTTGCTATAATGACCGTGTTATGTCTCCTTAGTATGGTGAAATTAGCTATCTCATGACTTGCTACTTTGTTCTTTTTATACCACATCTTTCATTTGGAAAAAAAAAGGTTATTTCTGGTCGTAGAGCTCATTTCTGGTCGTAGAGCCAATTTCTGGTCGTAGGGCCAGTGTATGTTATACAATGTTATACATGTTATAACTCTTTTAATCATCTGAGAGGACCCTTTTTAACTTCCGTCAGCATGGCTGATGCTAACCATCAACCTCGTTGTACATTCTCGGACTTTTCTACTGACATAAACAGAAAAGAGTATATTGAATCAATTGTCAAGTCTGCGGCTAAGAAAGTTGACTCACTATGTCGAGATAAACAATTTTTCCGGACAGAAACTCTCTTACACATTTATAAGTCAATTGAATTTTGCGGACACATCTGGATTGGCGATTCTGTCGTATATTTCGATATTTTCGATAAAATCCCAAGAAAAAAATCTGCTATGTTATTCTGTCCTTTCCCCACCGACGTAACGTATCTTCCATGTGACTTTTCTATAGATACGTTTATGGTAATTGCTCTGGGTACTTTCATCTATGGTACGTAGACCTTATGAATATAAGCTCAGTACTAGATTGGCGGCAAGGTCTCATCTATTTACACTGGAAATCGCTTGAAGCAACCGTAAGTTCTATGCTAACAGTTTCTTCTGCTGTACCTCTCGCTTGTGGAAATCTCTTTCGGCTGCTTGCTTCACAGTCAACCAAAATTTAAATGCAATGCCAATCGCTATCTTGCGCTCTAGTGGCTTTGTTGCCTTACTTGGAGTGAAATGATTAAAAAAATACTATTTCCGCACATGACAGATTACGAGCTCTCGAGTTGTTTTTACATATGTATATAGGATCAGCTGTGGCCAAAATATATCTTATATCTGTCAAGACATAATTTTGAGCGCCCTGGGTAGGACGATAAACTACGTCCGCATCTTGGGTAAGACGATAAACTACATCCGCGTCGTGGGTAGAACGATAAACTACGTCCGCATCCTGGGTAAGACGATAAACTACATCCGCGTCGTGGGTAGGACGATAAACTACGTCCGCATCCTGGGTAAGACGATAAACTACGTCCGCATCCTGGGTAAAACGATAAACTATATCCGCATCCTGGGTAAGACGATAAACTACACCCAACAGCAAGGTTTTTGATAAAGGTGGTTTTTAGGAGCATGGAACCATCTCTTAATTGCTGGTGTTTCGAGGTCCATCCTGACCCAGGGTGGTACCACCTGTCGGGGTCCTAGCTATGGGCAAATAGTTACCCCCCCCAAAAAAAAAGGGTCAAAACACTATGAAAGTATAAAAATATGTTTTAATACCAACAATACTTTTTGGGAAAATTATTACCAGCAGTACATTTTTGAAAAGGAAAAATATTACTAGCAATAATTTTGTGAAGAAAAAATATTACCAGCAATACATTTTTGGAAAAAAAAAATTTAACAGCAATACATTTTTGAAAAATAATACAGGCAATACATATTTGAAAAAAATATTACCAAAAATACATTTTTGAAAAAATATTACCAACAATATATTTATGAAAGAAATATTATCAACATTTTGGAAAAAAAGTATTGCCAGCAGTAAAAATCTTGGCATTAGTTAACCTATTGAGGTTGATATGATGTAAAACAAACCAAACCAAACTAAAGAAGATATTTTCTTAGCATGTCTACTCACATATGTTGAAATACTGTGATATAAATTTAAAAAAAAAAAAAAAAAAAAAAAAAATCTCGCCATCTTTTTTTTTTCGTGGAATACATTTGTTTGATGCTTTGATACACATCAACTGGAAACAAGACAAATGACCTTGCGAACCGAAACGTTCCTCTGTGGCTAAATCGGTAAAGCACGTCAGGCTATTTGACGGTTCCGTGTAGAATACAGGTTCGATTCCTGTCGGAGGCCGCATGTTTTCTATGAAAAATTTCTCGGACGTTCAGGCCGGGGAAATGTCGTTAATACTGTTTATTATAAACAGAGCATTTACATAAATATTTGTATCTATAAAAAAAGAATGTATAAACATAAAAATGGCTTTATATATATATATATATATATATATATATATATATTAGGAAATGGACAAAGTCCAATAAATATTATATTTTATGTTATAAATACTGTTTATTATAAAAACAGCGCATTTACTTAAATATTTGTATAAAAAAAATGTATAAACATAAAAATGTCTTATATATATATATATATATATATATATATATATATATATATAACCAATTCTAACCACTCTTATCTTATTACTATTTATGTTAATCCTCCAGGCAACAACAAAAAATAAACACCCTAACCATGTATCCATTGTGTATGAAATAAAAAAAATAACCTATAACCCTGGTAAGAGGCAACCAGGTGGTAGATCTTAGCCACTGGTAGGTAACAATGGGTCGGAGTATCCTAATTGTGTCCTCAGTGTCGGATGTAGTTTTAGGCCACACCCAAGACCCAATAGTGAATATCTTATATTTAGCATTTATTATTTTAAAAAAAATAATTAATTATTATCTAACCTCAATATTAAAATAACTCGGGGCATCACCCACCCACCCTCTTTTTAAAATAATTTTGTTTGTGAATTCTCATCTCCTTCGGAAACTTATATCGTTTATATCAATTAAAAAATATCGTCAAATTATTATCTTGGTCGTACAAGTACTACACACTCTCGGAGGTTCACTTGTTACTTACTGAAATTTACTGCAATACGTACACATACTAAAACCACCAATATAAAACTACTGATCGAAAGTAACAGTTAATACGAAAATACTGTGCAGGATAATCTGCAAATAAAAAATCAAAATATTCGAGGCACATTCAAACTTTGTGTTATAGTACCTATCCTATTGTAATAGACTCTCCCACACATAATAAGTAGTAGTAGTAGTAGTAGTAGCGGTCGCCAGTTGGGCTCAGTGGTGTTGAGCGAGTCAGTCGATATCGGACATTGAAGTATCAACCATTACAAGTAGATTGCTGCGTCATTAACTCTTATTGCAAGTTTCTAACGTTTTGTATGTCGGACTCTTTTAGGACAAAAAGATTATTAACCAAAATAAACAAAAAATACTTTGGTCTTGCCTACATATATATATATATATATATATATATATATATATATATTAGGTACTTCCATTTGCTCGCTGAAAAACAAATTTTTATCGTCAAAATGCTTATGTTTTTATTAAGGGGCAAGACCAAAGTATTTTTTGTTTATTTTATTAATTTTTCCCCCTTTTCTAGCACATTTAAAATTTTGGTTAATACTATTTTTTCGGTTAATTTTGGTTAATAATCTTTTTTTTAAAGTGAGCGGTCGACGTAATATTTACAATTAGTATTTTTGAGCTATTTTCTGATGAAAAACACTGATTTGGAAATTCTTGCTAAGATCAATGAGTTGTCGGATTTTAAAGAAACTTTCAGAACTTATTCATAATAATGGAATTATCTTTTATTTTTTTTTAGAAAATCTGAGTAAAATTGTTTTATTTTATTTATTTATTTTTTTTTTTACTTATGTTACAACTCACTTAATTTCATGAAATTTAGAGAAATTAAATTACAATCTCAGAATTTGTTTTATTAGTTAACAGTAGGACTCTTTGGAGAATCTTAATCATAATTTTTTTCAAACTACTATTCATTTCCTGGAAATTTGTTCTGAATCTTAAAGTGAAAAATGCAATAAAACTATGACATTATTTAATAAGAAAAGCTGTTAATTGCTTTTATAAATAAGATTTATTAAGGGTACTATTCTCATAAAAAAAATTTTTCGATGACTATTGAACTTTTACAAGAACTGTTTTTATTTATTTAATTTTAATTATAATAATTTATATTATAAATCGTTTAAAATTCCGCATTACTTCAATCTGGTCCGGTGATATTGTTATTAAGTGAAAACTATATATACTAATCAAAAATTGAAAAGTTTAATAAAAGTCGTTTACACCCAATATTTATTTAAATTTAATTTTTTTTATGTATATAACATAGTACGTAACTTGTCCCTGTTTGAAAGTATAGCCAATTATACACAGAATAACCAGAAAATAAGAATTAAAATGAATATTCAAGAATGCTTTTCCATTTTTAAAAATCCGTTGGATGGAGTATTGCTGCCATATATGGTCTGGTGCCCCTTCTGTTTGCCTCAGGGTTCTTGATAGGCTCCAGAGGCGGATATGCAATGTAGTTGGCCCTGCTCTGGCGTCTCGTCTACAGTCACTTTCTCACAGACGCACCGTCGCCTCTCTCTGTCTGTTCTACAAATACTTTCATGGAAATTGCTCCGAGGAGCTTCATTCGCTGGTTCCCAGATGTCATGAGTTCCAGCGCCCTACGAGGCTGGCATCCCGCTCTCACCCCTTCACTGTCGAAACTCCTAAATGTAGCCGTCTCTTCTACTCTAATAGCTTCATGTCTCGCACCTCTCGCCTGTGGAACTCCCTTCCCTATTCTTGTTTCCCTGTGAGCTATAATCTCCAGCTATTCAAGTGTAATGTCAATCGACATCTCCAGTTGCCTTGATCTATACACTACCCTCATCCTTTCTTCTATCACTCCTATCTGATCTTGCTCTAAACATTCTGTAACCCCTTGCGTCTTAGTGGCTTCCCGCCGTACTTGGGGTGAAATGCTTAAAAAAAAAAAAAAAACCTTAGATATCAAAATTTAAGTGGTGGCAACTAATATATATATATATATATATATATATATATATATATATATATATATATAAATTAAAATTCAACATACCTAAAATTACAGACGGGGAATATTTTCCATTTTTAAGATGACTGAGCACTTAAAAATTAAGTTAAAAAAGGCGCCCACGGTTATTTTCTTAAATTATATTTTAACAAAAATAGTCTCCGTAGAACAATAATAAAGATTTTGACAGATTTTATCTTCGTTTGTGAAGTGATCTACAAGTAACAAGCGAAGGTGATAATCACGTAATCACTGCTACTGTTGATTTTGAAAATCCATTTATCTGTTATTTTAAACTTAAAGTAATAATATTTCTTTTTCAAATCAGATTAATTATACTTTAAATTAGCTAATATTCCTCAAATAAAGTTGTAGCAATGTATATTTCATTTTTGGAAGATTTTTAAAGCGGTGTATTGACTTTTGTTTACAACTGTGTCAAAATGTGTCAAAAACGGCCGATTTTATGCAAGCGAGCAAAGAATCCAATCAATATAATTTCTATTTGAAGTACACCAGAGTATTTTGCTTACTGGAAATAGTAAATTCAGTCAATTAGCTTTCAATTAGAGCTAAAATTAATCTTCAAGAATGCTTTTACATTTTTAAGAAGCCGTTTTAAACCTTAGATATTGAAACTTCAGTGGTGGCAACTAATATATATATATATATATATATATATATATATATATATATATATATATATATAATACTTCAGTTGCTGTATGCATTTCACAGAAAGACAAATAAATTGAAAAGAAAGTAGAAACAAATCTATCTTCTTTGAAGAATTCTATTTTGTTAGAACCACCCTCGCAAACAAAATAAAAAAAAAAAGATGAAAACGTGAAAAGAACTTTTCAAGCAGACCTCCTCAAAACGTCGACTAAGAAATATTTCTTGGCCAGAAAGTCAACGAGTACAGACAGCAAAATGTTTTGTTCGTTTATTTTAAGAAGAAACGCTTTTCTTCCCGGATAGTTTATGGAGAGGTCGTCTAATTTAAACTGAAAACAGAATATACTTTATACAAATAATATCAAACATATATACATATACATGTATACATGCGTACATGCACACACACACAAACACACACACACACACATATATACATTCTCTCTCACGCACACACACACACACATATATATATATATATATATATATATATATATATATATATATATATATATGGCTCTCTCTCTTAGGTATATATATTTATATATATATATATATATATATATAGAGAGAGAGAGAGAGAGAGAGAAACATATTCGAGATTTTTTTTTACTCATTCTTTTATTTTTTCAGCATGGAATGACAATCATTCCTTTATTCTTTTCAATATATAAGATACACATTCCTTTATTCTTATTCCTTTATACCATGTAAACATTGAACAACACATTCCCTTATTCTTTCCAGAATGGAACGACGGTCATTACGTTATTCTTTTCAGGATTGAATTACTTTATTCTTTAATTCAAAGAAAGACATTCATTCCTTTATTCTTTTCAGCGTGGAACAATGCTCATTCCTTTATCCAGTATAAGCATTGAATGATATTTATTCCTTTATTTTTTCATCATTTAATGGCACTTATTCTTTTATTCTCTTCAGCATTAAAAAACACGCATTCCATTGCTTTTTAAACTTTAAACGACAAACATTCGTTTCTTCTCTTCATATTTGTACGACACTCATTCTCCTATTATTGTTAGCATTGTACGACACTAATTCATTTATTCTCTCAATAACGAACGATATTCGTTTTTATTCTTTCCATTATTGAATGACACTCATTATTTTATTCTTTCCAGAATTGAATAACATTCATTCCTTTATACTTTCCATTATTAAATGACATTCATTCCTTTATTCTTTCCATTAATGAATGACACTTATTCCTTTATTCTTTCCATAAATGAATGTTACATATTCTTTTATTCTTTCCTTAATTGAATGACAAGTATTCCTTTATTCTTTCCAGAATTGAATGAAATGCATTCCTTTATTCTTTCCATAATTGAATGACAAGTATTCCTTTATTCTTTCCATAATTGAATGACAAGTATTCCTTTATTCTTTCCATAATTGAATGACAAGTATTTCTTTATTCTTTCCAGAATTGAATGAAATTCATTCCTTTATTCTTTCCATAATTTAATGACAAGTATTCCTTTATTCTTTCCAGAATTGAACGAAATTCATTCCTTTATTCTTTCCATTAATGAAAGACATTAATTTTTTTATTCTTTCCATTAATGAATGACACTTATTCCTTTATTCTTTCCATAATTAAATGACACTCATTCCTTCATTCTTTCCAGAATTGAACGACATTCATTTCTTTATTCTTTGTTAGCATTGAACGGATGAAAGTGCGAAACGGGAAACCTCGTTGTCGTTCTCAAACGCACCAAACCGAACGGGCGCTTGCACACGTACAGAAAGACATAAACATATACGCTTCCTTCGATGACAGATCGGCCCCTTCTCCGACCGTCTCATGCTACCCTCTCTTGCTTGCCATGTTTATTTCTCGTGTTCTTTCCATTTCCTTCATCAAAGGAATTTCTTTTATCGCTTCGTTACCATCTTTACTGCCAGATTCCAACCTTGTTCTTCCTTTTGAATCTGACTCCGCCACCGCCACCGCCCTTCCCTTTCTGATGCAGCCGCGCTTTCGTTCCTTCTTGTCCTGACTCATTTATTGTTCTTTTTTTTATTTACTTGTTCGTTTAGGTACATTATCTCTCTCTCTCTCTCTCCCTCTCCCTCTCTCTCTCTCTTCATTTCTCACTCTCTCTCTCTTCATTTCAAACTCTCTCTCTCTTAATTTCAAACTCTCTCTTCATTTCTCACTCTCTTTCTCTCTCTCTCTCGCTTCAATTCAAACTCTCTTTCTCTTTCTCTCTCTCTTCATTCCTCAGTCTCTTTCTCTCTCTATTTCTCACTCTTTCTCTTCATTTCTCACACTCTCTCTCTCTATTTCTCACTCTCTTCCTCTCTCTCACACCCTCTCTCTCTCTTCATTTCAAACTCTTTCTCTCTCTCTCTTCATTTCTCACTCTCTCTCTCTCTATTTCAAACTCTCTTTCTCTCTCTTTATTTCTCACTCTCTTTCTCTCTCTCTTTCTCTATTTCTCAGTCACTTCCTCTCTCTCTCCCCTCTCTCTCTTCATTTCAAACTCTCTTTCTCTCTCTATTTCTCACCTTCTTCCTCTCTCTCTTCATTTCTCACTCTCTTTCTCTCACACTATTTCTCACTCTCTTCCTCTCTCTATCTATCTATCTATCTATATATATATATATATATATATATATATATATATATATAAATAAAAGGATGTGTGTGTGTGTTTGTGTGTGTGTGTAACAGAATGCACGGCCGCAATTTTCGACGGATTTGCACCAAAATTTGCATGCCCATGCTCCACGTTAGCAGGAAGGCCAAGACCGACTTTGCATTTCCCAACTCCCATCGATAGTGGAAATAATCGAATTTTTTCATGCTTCTACCGCAGTTTTCATGTAGTTTGCGCCGGACAACCGTTAGTCGGATACTAAAGTATCAGCGGCCACATCTAGAGTTCTCTGCGTCATACCTATTATATGAAATTCCTAACGTTTTGTACGTCGAACTTATTTTAGGATCGACTTAGTACAAATACAAGCCTCCACTCTGACACAAGTGTCAAAAAGCAGATAAAACTAACATCTTTGTTGTCTTAGACTACAAAGAAAACCCCGAGAAAATGCTCAGTGACTACATAACATTTTTTTTTAAAATTAACAGAAATCCAACCAACTAACTAAAATTAAAAATTAACAAACTTACTACTGCTAATAATACCGAACAAGACAATTTAAAACTTCCTAAAATCGTTGGTGATTATAAGGCCGTTTATATAAATAGTACATTAAAAACACACAAACAAAACTAACCTCTCCGCAATATTGTATTGCAAATTCCTACTCCTGTGCATCAATTAAGAAAAATAATTATCCAACTTATCACACCATATCTTCCTAGCAAATACAGCATAAAATCAACTCTCGAGGTAATTCAAATTCTAAAAAAAATGAAAAAATCTAAAAATTAAACTATAGACTCATTTGATGTCGAAAACATATTCACTAACGTCCCTGTCTGCAAAACTATCAATATCCTTATAAAAAACATATACAATATTCCATCTCTACCTCCAATTAAAATTAGGCCTAGTATATAAGTGAAACGACTAACTTACACTACCGAAATCCAATTCTATGATCACAAAATAACATATATATTATACAATAAAATAGGCACCTCGATGTGGTGTAATGGTTAGAAACAATTACGATTGAGTAGTGAGTTCGATCCTCACTGGGTTCCCCGTACTTTCGGCCTTGTGCCACATCTGAGCTACTCTTGGAAAATCGCTATATTATACAACAGGATGGTGTCTCCATGGGTTCAGTTCTCGGTCCGACTTTTAGCTATTTCTCTATATCTAATCTTGAAAATAATATCTTTAACAATTGTAAAAAAAAACCTTCCATCTACCTAAGATACGTCGACGATCTCCTTATAAAGGTTGTCCATAAAGTTCGTGTGTACTTTAAAAAAATTATATCTTTATTTGTATTTGCGATAGAAATAATCTGTAAAAAATGTTATAAAGTTTAATGTGCCTAGTTTTAAGTATAGCTAAAATAACTAATGTGATTTCAGGCATTACTGTAAATCAGTTGGCAAATGTTTTCCGTCAACTGCAAAATCGTATTACCCTTTGTATTGCTAATGATGGAGGAGATGTGGAAACTCAAATAAAATTTGAATAAAACCTTAAAAAAGATAGATTTATTTCTTTCTAATCCTTTTACAAATTATTTCTATCGTAAATACAAATAAAGTTATGAATTTTTTAAAGTGCATACGAACTTTATGGACACCCTGTATTAACAAAGATAACGGAAGAAATTCATGAACTGCTAAAACAATGCCAACACAACTCTGTCCTTAAGTTTATATAAGAACTTAATAATAGTAAAAAAATTCCTTTTCTAAATATACTGATAAATACTAACAAAAAATCCACTACTTCGCTATATAAAAAAAAAACCTACCAGCATGAATTCCTGTACCCTTAATTATAAGCAATTATAGAAAAAACAATAAACCGTAAAAAAATTAATTCATCCACAAAACAGATTTCCTACAGTGAACTAAATAATACAAAACAAACTCTCATGACTATTTATATTATTCGGACTATTGTCCTCATCTTCATCGCCATATTTATTACAACGTTCCGGCCGATGTACACTTCGGCCTTCTTCAGGTGATTGGTATGTCTAACTGAACCCTTTATTTCGTTCACTGGAGTAGACTGTTCTAGTTCCACGTGCCATGTCTAATGGATGTCAGTTATCAGTTATCTCCTGTTAATTCCCCTCTCCACGTTCTCCAATGCCTTAACCGGATATTGAACTCACACTCTAGGACAGCAGTTTACCCCAGTGAGCGAAATAAGGGGTTCAGTTCGACATTCCAACCAACTGAAGAAGGCCGGAATGTAAAACGGCCGAAACCTTGTAATAAATATGGCGACAAAGATGAGGACAATAGTCCGAATAATGTAAATAGTGTACATAATACCTCATCTCAGAAATATAGACAGATACTGAAAGGCCGAAACGTTGTAATAAATATGGCGACAAAGATGAGGACAATAGTCCGAATAATGTAAATAGTGTACATAATACCTCATCTCAGAAATATAGGCAGATACTGAAAGGCTGAAACGTTGTAATAAATATGGCGACAAAGATGAGGACAATAGTCCGAATAATGTAAACAGTGTACATAATACCTCATCTCAGAAATATAGACAGATACTGAAAGGCCGAAACGTTGTGATAAATATGACAACAAAGATGAGGACAATAGTCCGAATAATGTAAATAGTGTACATAATACCTCATCTCAGAAATATAGACAGATACTGAAGGGCCGAAACGTTGTAATAAATATGGCGACAAAGATGAGGACAATAGTCCGAATAATGTAAATAGTGTACATAATACCTCATCTCAGAAATATAGGCAGATACTGAAAGGCTGAAACGTTGTAATAAATATGGCGACAAAGATGAGGACAATAGTCCGAATAATGTAAATAGTGTACATAATACCTCATCTCAGAAATATAGACAGATACTGAAAGGCTGAAACGTTGTAATAAATATGGCGACAAAGATGAGGGACAATAGTCCGAATAATGTAAATAGTGTACATAATACCTCATCTCAGAAATATAGACAGATACTGAAAGGCTGAAACGTTGTAATAAATATGGCGACAAAGATGAGGACAATAGTCCGAATAATGTAAATAGTGTACATAATACCTCATCTCAGAAATATAGACAGATACTGAAATGCTGAAACGTTGTAATAAATATGGCGACAAAGATGAGGACAATAGTCCGAATAATGTAAATAGTGTACATAATACCTCATCTCAGAAATATAGACAGATACTGAAAGGCTGAAACATTGTAATAAATATGGCGACAAAGATGAGGACAATAGTCCGAATAATGTAAATAGTGTACATAATACCTCATCTCAGAAATATAGACAGATACTGAAAGGCCGAAACGTTGTAATAAATATGGCGACAAAGATGAGGACAATAGTCCGAATAATGTAAATAGTGTACATAATACCTCATCTCAGAAATATAGACAGATACTGAAAGGCTGAAACGTTGTAATAAATATGGCGACAAAGATGAGGACAATAGTCCGAATAATGTAAATAGTGTACATAATACCTCATCTCAGAAATATAGACAGATACTGAAAGGCTGAAACGTTGTAATAAATATGGCGACAAAGATGAGGACAATAGTCCGAATAATGTAAATAGTGTTACATAATACCTCATCTCAGAAATATAGACAGATACTGAAAGGCTGAAACATTGTAATAAATATGGCGACAAAGATGAGGACAATAGTCCGAATAATGTAAATAGTGTACATAATACCTCATCTCAGAAATATAGACAGATACTGAAAGGCCGAAACGTTGTAATAAATATGGCGACAAAGATGAGGACAATAGTTCGAATAATGTAAATAGTGTACATAATACCTCATCTCAGAAATATAGACAGATACTGAAAGGCCGAAACGTTGTAATAAATATGGCGACAAAGATGAGGACAATAGTCCGAATAATGTAAATAGTGTACATAATACCTCATCTCAGAAATATAGACAGATACTTAAAGGCCGAAACGTTGTAATAAATATGGCGACAAAGATGAGGACAATAGTCCGAATAATGTAAATAGTGTACATAATACCTCATCTCAGAAATATAGACAGATACATAAAGGCCGAAACGTTGTAATAAATATGGCGACAAAGATGAGGACAAGAGTCCGAATAATGTAAATAGTGTACATAATACCTCATCTCAGAAATATAGACAGATACTGAAAGGCCGAAACGTTGTAATAAATATGGCGACAAAGATGAGGACAAGAGTCCGAATAATGTAAATAGTGTACATAATACCTCATCTCAGAAATATAGACAGATACCAATCTCCCTAACTGTATTGTTAATGAACAAATAAGCTGCTTCATTAGAGATTATTATACTAAACAAATAGAATATAATACTTCTTCCAATGACGCCAAACATATCAGTCTTTTATACCGTAACCAAATGCATTCTAATTATAGACAAGATGAAATTTAATAAAAACTAATCTATCCTCCACAGATGCTAGTAAAAATAAATCAAATTTATTGTATACTACACTAAATCTATTATATCTAATACAAACATTCGTAATGACTCTTCCCAACCCACTAACGTGTTGCAGAAAATAATTTAATAATAACATCAATAAACTTATCCCCGTGTATGAAAGGATCTTTTCGAAAATTGGTAGACAAGACATGCCTAAAATATATAACGAAATAAGTATTAATGAAAATATGCTGACGAAATTTACGCATACATATATGTTTGTGCGTGTGTGTGTGTCCGTGCGTAATTTTCTTCGGCATATTTTCATTAATATATAATATATATTAATTAATTAATATATATATATATATATATATATATATATATATATATATATATATTCCATTTAGTGATACATACTTAAGACATTTATTAACTTCGCACTTTTTTCCCTTATTTTGCTTTTCATCTCATTTTGTTTACGTCGTTTCCTAGTACCTTTTTTTTTTACACACACACACATATATATATTTGTGTGTGTGTACATATATATATATATATATATATATATATATATATATATATATATATATATAAGTGCCTGACGATTGCATAGAGCATGAAACAGACTGTCGCCTCTAAGTGTTGACTTCTGTGTTCACTTTTATATTTACACACGCTCTATCTCTGATATTGAGCACTTTATCCCATAAATATAGCACACCTTAAGACTATATTTCTTTATATATATATATATATATATATATATATATATATATATATATATATATATATATATATATATATATATATCATATCAACTTAAGCAAGGCATTAATGTCACTAAGACGCAAGGGATTACAACGTTTGAATGAATATGCGAAAAAGAAAAACATTATTGAGGAGAGAGAACAATAAAAGAACAGGGATTGAGACCAATAAGCTTGTTTTTAATCATTACACCCCAAGCAAGGCAATAAAGCCACTAATTGGGTACATTTTTTCCGTTGACATGAAATGTATATTGAATCAATTGCTACATCTACTGCAAGGAAATTTGGTTCACTGTTTCGCAACGGAAGACTTATCTCGTCAGAATCCGTCTTACACGTTTATAAATCCCGTCCTGGGTAAGACGATAAACTCTATCCGCATCCTGGCTAAGACGATAAATTATGTCCGGCAGAAAGGCCTCTGACCAGATTGGTTTTGACGAGCGTGGAACCACCTCTAAATTGCTGGTGTTCCCAGGCTCCATCTTGACCCGGGGTGGTAGCATCTTTTAAGGTTCCAGTTATGGGCAAAACACTCTGAAATTGTAAAAATAGGTTTTTAATACAAGAAATACTTTGTAAAATATTATTACCAGCAATAAATTTTTGAAGAAAAATTAACAGCAATACATTTTTGAAAAAAAATTTCCAGCAATACATTTGTTAAAAAAATTACCAGCTATAAATTTTTAAAAAATACCAGCAATACATTTGTTCGGGAGGTTTTGAGGAGCGTGGAACCGCCTCTAAATTGCCTTCTGCTAATTCCCCTGACACGGGGTGATGGCATCTATTGGGGTCCCAGCTGTGGGCAAGTAATTAACCCCCTAAAGGGGGTCAAATCACTATGAAAGTGTAAAAATTACCAGCAATACATCTTTGAAAAAAATATTAGCAGCTATAGAATTTGAAAAAAAAAAAAAAATATTACCAGCAATAAAAAGTTTGTCGGCATTAAATAACCCATTGAGGTGTTGATATACCGTAAAACAAACTAAACCATACCAAAAGGTTACGAAGATAAAAATATTATTTTTAGAAAGGTTATGATATTTTCTTCTGAAAATTGAAAAGTCCTCATTTAGATCACCTGGGAAAATTTAGTTTAGTTATAATTTGCAAGCCACATTTGAAATAATGAACTTGAAGTAAAACGTAGCCGTATTTCGCCATTATCAGCTGGCATATAGCAGTAGTCATGTATACAGCAAAAAAAAAAAAAAAGTAGATACCATAAAAAAACTAACACATAACAAATAACGGTAAATTTTCTTTTTTAAGTTCCGCGCTAAATATCTATAAAAATTTTCCCAAATCGTCATATTTCCGTGTAAATGAATATGCTGAACTTGAATTAACAATTAAATTATGATAAAACCTACCGTTTTTGAGTTATCGACAAGAAAAAATGGGATTTTGTCTCGAGCATTCTTCCGCCATTACTGGCATTGTTTTCAATAATTCAATGCGGAGTACTTCCGGTTATTTTCCTTCGCGCAAGCGTAAAAGTTGGCCTATTTACTTCTTTTACAGCATTTCGTCACAGAAATCATTACGCACTACCGTAAAGCAATGTTTTTTTTTTTTGATAAGTGTAATTTTATTTATAACATAAAACTTTAAATTCAAACAAATTAAATAATACAATGGAACCTAAATTAAAATTAAAATAAACAAAAATAAAACGAATAATGAAGTTTGAAAAGAGCATGATTATTTACAAAAGTTTTTTACCTCCGATAATTCGCTAAAAAATCAGTATACCATAATGTTAAAAGGTCCGCAACTTAATAAAATCAAAGTTTCATCGTTAAAATGTTTATGTTATTATTAAGAGGAAAGAACATAGTATTTTTTAAATATTTAAAAAAAATTTTCCTTTCCGTTTTTTTTTTTTTTTGTTAACTTGGTAAGACTTGTGGTCATCGCTTTTTTCATCGCTTTTTTTTAGTGTAGACATTTCGGGGGTAACCCATTAATTGGAAATTCTTGCAAAAATCAAATAGCTAATTTAAATAAAACTTTCAGTTCTTATTCAAAAATCTATGAGTTTATTTTTGAAATTTTTCTTTTTAGAAAATTTTGGTAATTTTTTTTTTACATCTGTGGACCCCCCCACCACCACCACCACCACTGTCATAAATTTATTTTATGAAATTTTCTAGAATTTCAAAGAGTTCGCAAATTGTTTTATATTACTTATAAGAATGACTCCTTGGAGTAATTAAATAATCATTTTTTTTTTTCCACCACTACTAACAACTTTTTAAAAATCTGCTCCAAATCGTAAAATAAAAACTGCAATAAATTATCTAATTATCCAATTAGATAGGCTTTTATTTGCTTTTATAAATAATATACATTAAGGACATTATTATATGAAGAAAATAATTTTTTTCGATGAAAAAAGAATTTTTACAAGAATTGTTTGCATTTTTCTTTTAATTGTTTTCATTTTCTTTATTTTTAAAAAATGTTTTGAATATATAAAGCGGTTGGAAAGCTCCGAAAAGGATTTTTCTTTTATCAAAAATACATTTATACCTTAAGTATAGCAGTTTTTTATTTTGTAAAATAATATTTCAATATATTAAGCAATACCCGGACAAGAATGTGATGATAGTCTGTTTCTGTTTACATGGATGATTTCCAAACAACGATAAACTCGTGCATATTAGACGCTGGAAGCGAAAATGTGTGACATCATGAGCTGCAGTGCGATTTTCGCTTCCAGCGTCTTATATGCACGTGTTCATCGTTGCTTGGAAATCATCCATGTAAACAGAAACAGACTATCATCACATTGTTGTCCGTGTATTGCTTAATATATTGTAATGTAATTGTCATCTTCGATAATGGCTTATGTAAACCGAAAGCTTAAATAAGATTTAAAAATATGTATAAATATCGTGATTTTTCTTTATTAGACGTTTTGAAAAGAAATTACATAAAATAAATAGACAACATTTGTCTATATTATTTAAACAAACACACACACACACACACACACACACACACACACACACACACACACACACACACATATATATATATATATATATATATATATATATATATATATATATATATATATATATATATATATATATAATGGCGAAAATAATTTAAAAACCGATGATTAAAGATTATTCATTTTACAATATGTTTCAAATAAAACAATATAAAATAGTCTTATTTTGTACGTTTTATGCAGAAATTATTCCTCTTTCGAATGATGTAAAAATTGTGTATTTTTCTACAACTTGAAAAATTTTAATGCTGGATTAATTTAAATTATCCAAATTTGCCGGCAAAATAAATTTAAGACCTCATATGTATTATGACAAGTATTTGCTAATGGGTGGTCACATGGCTAAGATAGATACCTACCACCCACCTTAACCCCTAGCGTCCAATTTGAAACAGTGATGAAAAGTGTAAACACTGTTGTAGGTTTTTTTTTTTCGGCAAGTTAAGGTTTACGTTGACCCTATAGGTTCGAATACCTCCTACTATCTCCCACTTCCTCTAACCTTAAAGACGTGAACTTATTTTCAACACAGGGGTTTGAAAAGACAGACGACCATTATCGTCGTCTTCCGATATAGCCTATTCCCATATGAGGTAAAAGGATTTGTTTGATAATATATATATATATATATATATATATATATATATATATATATATAGGGTGTTCCAATAACTTGGACCAATTTTAGATGTGAATTAAGTTTAAGCGTCTAATGATTTTTTTCCGTTTTTCTTTCAGACTTAACAACTTGGCAATTTCAAACATGGAAAGATTAACAATCAAACAACGTGTTAAAGTTATCGAAGCCTATTACGAAAATGGACGTTCAAACAGAATTTGAATGAGAAGTTCCCCGGTCGCATATCGAAGCAGCGAAGTAAATTGGCCACCACGATCGTGCGACTTGCCTTTTTAGATTTCTTCTTTGGAGTCATTTCAAAAGTAAGGTCTATTCCAACAAGCTAACAACAATTCAACAGCGAAAGGATGAGATAATAAGGCATACTGGTGAGATCGAGGAGCAACTATGCAGAGACGTCATCAAAAATTTTGACCATGGAGTGGAAGTGTACCGCCGAAGCCCTGACGGACATTTTGGTGATATTATTTTTCACACATAATTGCCATGACTTAAATAACATGATCCAATAGAGAAATAAATAAATTTTCACCAATAACACTGATTAATTTAGAGCTGAGTTTGATCCGTCATAATGGAACACTCTTATATATAATCCGTCTTAATGAAACACCTTATATATATATATATATATATATATATATATATATATATATATATATATATATATATATTATAAATTAATTGATTTAAAATATGGTTTTTCGCTACACAGTTCTAACCATGTTTCAAAATGGAAGCTAAAAGCCCCGAATTTAATTTTGTGATTAAATTAAAGATATTAGTTCCATTTTAGCTTCCATTTTTGAAACATGGTTAGAACTGTGTAGCGAAAAAAAACATATTTTAAATCAATTAATTTATGATATTAATGCTCTGTAAATTTACATTGAGCACTATTTTGTAAAAATAAAATATCTATAAGAACACCGGATTATATATCTTGCTGTTCTTTCTTTATATATATATATATATATATATATATATATATATATATATATATATATCGAAAAGAAGTCAATAAATGAAGTGTACTACTAATGCCACTTATCAGAGATGAGTTCGCACTGAAATTCAGATTTGAAAGTGAAGTCTTCATATATTTGAAGTATGTAATAAAGACGCCTAAATCTTGCTCGCATGCTTTTCAAACCTCAGCACTATTATCAAAAAAAGATTCAGATTACGCACGTCCCCACTTACGCGCTGCTCCACCCAAAGCCAACTTCAGCTTCCTTTTCCGCAGAAGACTCCCTGAAAGACTTGATTTGTTTTACGCCCAAAGAATTAGGGAGACGTGAACCTGAAGAAAGGAAACCCTCGTTTTTTTTTTTGTTTTTTTTTTTTTTTGCTCTCCGCCCCGCTCCAAGTACATTCAAGGAAACTTGGTTCTTCCTGGAGAAAAGAATCCCTCGTTTTTCTTTTGCACCCCCCCTCCAAGTACATTCAAGGAAACTTGGTTCTTCCTGGACAAAAGAATCCCTCGTTTTTTTGGGCTCTAACCCCCCCCTCTAAGTACATTCAAGGAAACTTGGTTCTTCCTGGAGAAAAGAATCCCTCGTTTTTTTTTTTTTTTGTTTTTTGGCTCCCCCCTCCAAGTACATTCAAGGAAACTTGGTTCTTCCTGGACAAAAGAATCCCTCGTTTTTTTTTTTTTGCTCTAAATGCACACACACTCTAAGTACATTCAAGTAAACTTAGTTCTTCCTGGAGAAAAGAATCCCTGTTTTTTTTTTTTTTTTGCTCTCTCCACCACCTCCCCCAGTATATTGAAGGAAACTTTGTTCTTCCTGGAGAAAAGAATCCCTCGTTTTTCGTTTTTTTTTGTTTTTTTTTTTGCTCTCTCTTCAACACCCCCGCCCGGTACATTCAAGGAAACTGGGTTCTTCCTGGAGAAAAAAATCCCTCGCCTTTTTCTTTTCTCTCTCTCTCTCTCTCTCTCTCTCTCTCTCTCTCTCTCTCTCTTTCCCAAGGAAAGTTGATTCTCTGTGTCGCACCAGAAGTCTCTTCTTGCCGGAGTCCATCCTTCAGACCTATAAGTCAACCATTTGTCCTTGCACGGAATTTCATCTACAGCGATAGACCGTTCTCGTTCCACTGACCCTATCTAAGTATATCCCCATGTTTGGTTATTATTTTTAGTACTGCTCGTTCTGAAGAATTTGAATAGCAGCAACAACAAAAGAATTATTTACTAGATGCATTTGAAAGACAAAACTAATGATACCATTAAGCTTTTAATTCTCGACCTTATCAAAAATAAAAGCACAGACGAAGAGCTTTACCAACAAGTCAACCATTCGTCCTTGTATAGAATACTGCATCCATATATAGTCTGGTGCTCCCTCGAGGCCCTAGATAAAATCCAGAGACGGATATCCAATGTGATAGGTCCTGATCTGGTATCCCGTCTGCAGTCGCTATCTTACAGACGTGCTGTGGTTTCCCGCTGTCTTTTCTGCAATTACTTTCATGGCAACTGTTCCCACGAGCTACTTTCACTGGTTCCCAAACTGCATTAATTTAAGCGTGCTACTAGATTGGCATCTCGGTCCCTCCCTTTCACTATCGAAACGACTAAATGTAGCCATCTCTTCTACTTCAACAGCTTCATATCTCGCACCTCCCGCCAGTGGAACCCTCTTCCTCTTACCTGCATCCCTGATAGCTATAATCTTCAAATATTCAAATGTAATGTCAATCGACATCTCCAGATGCCCTGACCTTGATCCCTGCCCTTCTCTTTATCCTTTTCCCAAACCCTCCTCTTTACTCTTACTCTCATTCTCTGTAACCTCTTGCGTGCTAGTAGCACTCCTGCCTTGCTTGGGGCGAATTGCTTAAAAAATAAATTATGATAACAATGTGTTATGGTAATTTACCCACGCACGCATAGACTCTCTCAGCTATAAATAGGAGCAGGTACTGCCTTTTAGAGAGGGAAGTTTCCAGCAGTCAGCTCTGACAGTCGGACCGAACATTCTTGCTGTAACACTCTCGTTTGTATACGTTTGTATTACTGTTTTTCTGTTAATATATTTGTTTAAATCGATTCCTTTCTTCTGTCGTTATAAAGGGTCTTCCAATAACTTGGAACAATTTTAAATATGAATTAAGTTTAAGCGTCTAATGATTTTTATTTCTTTTTCTTTCAGATTTAACAACTTAAGTCTTTGGCAGTTCCAACAATGGAAAGATTAACAATCAAACACCGTGTGAAAGTTATCGAAGCCTATTACGAAAATGGACGTTCAAACAGAATTTGAATGAGAAGTTCCCAGGTCAAATCATCTCTCGAAACAACGAAGTCAATTGGCCACCACGATCGTACGACTTGACAAGCTGATTATCCATTACAACATATACCGAATTGCTCAATATATATATATATATATATATATATATATATATATATATATATTGAGATTTACTAAGCGTAGCTTAGATGTGGCATATGGCCGAATATATGGAGAATCTTTTGAGAATTGAATTCACAATTGTACAAATATACATATTGAAAATATGTATTTAATATACTTATATCTCTATCTATAAAAGGCAGGATTTGTGTGTGTGTAACGAATGCAGGGCCGCTATTTTCGACGGATTTGCACCAAAATTTGCATGCACATGCTCCAAATTAGCGGAAAGGCTAAGACTGACGTTGCAGTTCCCAACACGCATCAATAGTGGAAATAATCGATATTTTTCATGCTTCTACAGCAGTTTTCATGTAGTTTGCGGCCATTTTGTATTGGCCAGAGTGAGAGCCAATAGCTGGCTGCCACGAATAGGCAGGAAGATTCTATTGGCCAGCGTGAGAGCCAACAGCTGACTGACACGAATGTTAACTAGCATTCTAGCATGCAAAAA
>CAHIKZ030000105.1:812500-905000 GCA_903632075.3 Acanthosepion pharaonis | reverse complement strand
AGACCAGTTGCCATCCAAGGCTATAGAACCCACTTTTTATCCGTTATCAATAACACGTTTAAATAAAAAACATATTTCGATTTGCATTATATTTTTTCGTCTCGAATGCTACCAGAATTTTGATAAAAACAAAATAATTTCCATGTCTGAAGATGACTGAATGTGCAGTTGAAAGTACTTGCGTATTAAAGAAAGACTTTATACAGCTTATAATTTTAAAAAACAAGGATTATAAGATGCATCGAGTGATTTGTAGGCTAATGCACCTTTAAAATTTTGTTAGCGAAAGGATTTCGCCATTTTATATCATTGACTTTACTAATCTACTTTTTTGTATGAATGATTCATTGCAATATATATATATATATATATATATATATATATATATATATATATATATATATATATATATATATATATATATATATATATAAAACATAATTTTGTTGTCCTGTGTAGCGTTGAAATAGTTTCGCTGACGCTTTTTGCTGGACCTGAAAACCAAACAGAGGATTAAAAGGGACGTAGCTTGATTGGGCGGGAAAATGTTTTGTGACTCACACTATCTCATCAACATTTATTTTTTTCTGTCTACATTTATATACGTTATAAACTAAAGTAAGCACAACTGATCATCAAGAAAGGATAGAAAATCGTCGCGGATTTTGACGCTATACTGTCGTCATGCTTTTTCCTTTTTTTTTTTTTTTTTTTTCGTCCAAATCCGTGAAATTTTTCGTTATAAAAGCACAGTTTAAAATATATAATAATATAATATTGAATTCTTCAACTGATGTTAAAAATGGCCGCGAAATATTCTTGATTTATTTCCGATGGAGTTTTCCGTTACGACAGGTCTCTAATTTGTATTTAGAAACATTGTAGTTATTTTTCTATTTTTCTCATTGCATTGTTCACCCATATTGCATATGATCCCTTTTTGTACAGAATTAGGTTACAATAAAATTTGTATTTCATATGAATAATACTTTATGACAAATGATATGTGGTAGAGTGGGGAGGTTTGTATCATAGATTCGCCGGTGGGTGGTACCATCCAGGGCAGCGGCCTTGTACACGCCAACACATATAAACTTACTGTATATATATATATATATTACAATGAATCATTCATACAAAAAGTAGATTAGAAAATTTAATGATATAAAATGGCGAAATCCCTTCGCAAACAAAATTTTAAAGGCACATTAACCTATAAATCACTTGATGAATATTATGATCCTTGTTTTTAAAAATTATAAGCTGTATAAGGTCTTTCTTTAATACGCAAGTATTTCAACTGTACATTCAGTCATCTTCAGGCATGGAAATTGTTTTGTTTTTGGTAAAATTCTGATAGCATCCAAGACGAAAAAATGTAATGCAAATCGAAATATGTTTTTTTTTTTTTTAACGTTTTATTGATAACGGATACAAATTTTGGAGCATGCAGTCGCAACGTTAGGGTTGATCTTTTTTTTTTTTTTAAATTTAAGAGAGTGCGTTTTTTTACTAATATATATATATATATATATATATATATATATATATATATATAAAGAAAAGGTTATAATTGTTCTAACGAGAGAAAAAGAATATATATTTAAAAAAGAGAGAAAACACAAACGTTTTTGGTTATAATATCGATTTGCTTTAGTGTATATATTATATTTCATTTTCATATTTTTGCTACATGAGTTTCCGGTTACGTGACCTTCTTCAGACAAATTAAAGGAATCAATTTTGAAAGGAATAAAATTTCCTTATGTTCTTTTAATATTTCATAAGGAAATTTTATTTAATATGAAGAATAAAATATAACATACATACAAAAACAAATTCACATTATAACCCAAAAAGTTTGCGGTTTCTTTATTTTTAAAAAATACATTCTTTTTCTCTCGTTGGAACAATTATAACGTTTTATATATATATATATATATATATATATATATATATATATATATATATATATATATATATATTTTTAAAAACAAGGGAAATATTTGTCTCCAGGGCCCTTTCATCCAGCATCTCATCAGGAGTAAATCGTTGGCAATAAATTATACGAGAGAACAGTAACAACGAAAGGAAGAGCAAAAAAGGGGGACACGATAATATATATATATATATATATATATATATATATATATATATAAAGATAGATAGATAGATATGTCTGGTGCAGGTTTACCTTGATTCGTTCTTGTTGGTCATAAATCCCACTTAAGATTATCGCACAAACTTTCATAACTGAATCAATAAGCTGTCAGATCCTCATACGTCGAAACCGACGGGAGAGAGTCCATTATATATATATATATATATATATATATATATATATATATATATATATATATATATATACAGTTTAACCCGGATATAAGAGACCCGGATATAAGAGAAACCCGGATATAAGAAAGATTTTATCTGGTCCCAAATTAGAGCCCATACTTATCTAAACAAAATATACCAAACTCTGATATAAGAGAAACCTGATATAAGAGACTTCTTCTCCGGTCCTGACAACTCTCTTATTTCCGGGTTACACTATATATATATATATATATATATATATATATATATATATATATATATATATATATATATCAAGGGAAGGGAAAATCTCGTGTAAATACAATTAGTGAGGGACAAAATAAAATATTCCCCAACAAATTAAGAGACTTGACAATATTTTTCTGCCGGCAGAGAGAAGTTTTGCGCAGGAATATAAAGAATGATTCCAAAATCTTTAAATGATTATTGCAAACAGTTCTATGAATAACTCTAAAATACTCTTTCTTATAAGACTTGGCACATGCTATATCGATAATTATTGTATATAAAATACAATTACGGCACGTGGCCAAAATGGGGAGGAGTTGACGCTGGTCGACACTAACTATGTTATACCTCACCAATCTGATTCATGACTCATTCCCTTATTACAATTTTCACATTCACCTTAAAAACTCGTCCGACACCACTCAATCCTCCATGCACCACAATACCGCATCCTCTCAAGGGGGTGCTACAAAACGCGACCCATGCCATAAAATTTAATGATAATATTATACATAAAAATCTAATCATGAAGAATGAGAGGGGAGGGAGATGAACAAACTAAACATTAAAGAAACTAAACATGAACACAAAGTAAACTAAACATAACTGATTAGGGCCCGTCCAAACCTCAAAAAGGAGAGGCCACTCTATTCTCCCTTTTGGACAAAATCAAGAGGCTCTCAATATTTATTATGTAAAAAATTACATAATTCTGGCCCAAGGCCGAAAAAGGGGAGGGGTTTAGGCTGGTCTTAACTAACTCTCCTATACCTCGCTAATCCGATTCACGGTCCATTCACTCATTACAATTTCACCATTCACCATAAGAACTCGTCCATCACCAATCAATCCTCCATGCACCATAATACCACATCCTCTCTAGGGGGGGGGACCTACAAAACGTGCCCCATACCATAAAAATTTAATGATGCTAGAATATATATAAAATTCTCTGATGAAAAAATGAGAGGGGAAGGAGATGAACTCAATAACAAACTAAAATATTAACACAAGGTAAACTAAGCATAACTGATGATAGTAGGGCCCGTCCAACCTTCAAAACAGAGCGGCCGCTGTATTTAGCCCACTGGACAAAATCAATAGTCTCTCTCACTAAAGGAGAAAATAAAAACGGGCATGGGAAATATAAAAGCTGTGGGATATGCTATATTTTCCACTAAATGTTGCACGATAGCAGATTCCATATTCGAAGAGGGAAGATAACACAACTTATTTATTTTGCCAAGTCTTATTTTCAATGACACATGCTGATCGATCCTTGTTTCTAAATGTAAGGTGGTACGCCCCACATAACCAGCAGCACACTGGCAACTAAATTCGTAAACCAAATTATTCAATTTGATGTGGAGCAAACTGTTCTTACGAAACGACGGAAACGCAGAGTACGAAAAAAATTCAACACAGAGCAACAACAATTAGAAACAGTTTTATTGATCTTCTTAATTAACCTTTGACTCTTATCCCCAATCTAAGGAACCTTCAAATATGCTGGATACTTAGAAGGCCCCAGGACTTTGGGAGAATAAACGTCACTTGTTTTCTTATTAATAAGAGCTTCTGGATAGCCATTGCACAAGAAAATCTCCCTGATATTCTCCAATTCAGAGTTCAGTCTCGTAGGGGAATAAATTTTGAGCGGTCTGTGTACCAAAGTTTTAATAAGGCTAATTTTCCTTGATGTAGGTGCAAACGTACACCAATACATATCCAGGTCAGTAAAGGTGGGTTTACGATAGATACTCGTAAGGAAACGCTCTCTACTACGCTCGACAAGAACCTCTCAAAAAGGTAAGCAATTATCCTTCTCAACTTCCATAGTGAAAGATAAAACTCTGTTTAAAGAGTTAAGCTTATTAGAAAAGTTCACGGTTTCACTTTCAGTAGAAAAATAGCAAAACTGTCATATATATATATATATATATATATATATATATATATATATAATGAAATGGACAAAGTTCGAAAATTATTTTAAGAAATTTTTATGTTTATACATTCTTTTATATAGATACGAATATTTAAGTAAATGCTCTATTTATAATAAACAGTATTAACGACATTTACAGACCTGAATGTTGGAGAAATGTCTCATAGAAAATATACGTCCTCAGCATTTACTTTACTTAAATATTTGTATCTATAAAATGAATCTATAAATGTAAAAATGTCATATATATATATATATATATATATATATATATATATATAGTTAAAAGTAGAGAGCCAGACAAACCTCCCAAGGTTTCACCGAAGCGGATCGTCAGAGAAAGCTGATTTCCCTGATGGTACGCTTAGGTGAAACCTTCGTAGGTTTGTCTGGCTCTCTAGATTTAACTAGGTCTGCTCTACTCATTGTATTGAGCACTTTATTTAGTTATTTTTGGTTACTCGCATCGGGTTTTTTTTTTTTGGGGGCGGGGGGGCTTGAACTCGTATGCTGGACGATTATTTTCCGTTAACGTATATGTTCTTGGTTCTTTCTTTTCCCTTTGGTATTGGCTTGTTTATTTGCAAATCAACACACCGAAGGTTTTCCGAGCTAGTATAGTTTCTTATAAATATAAGATCTCTATCAATAATATATATATATATATTAGGACCGGCGTGTACTAGTCCTGAACCCCCAAACCTAATGGTGACCCTCTCTATCTTATCATTATTTGCTTTTTTTTCTACCTATATTTGTATACGTTACAAAAACTAGGCTCAACTGACTTATTAAAGATGACAAATCATCGCGGATTTTGACGTTAATCTGGAATCTTTCAGTTTCTGATTCTATTTGTTAAATTTAAATCCGTAAAATTGTTTGTTCATTAAAAGCACCGTATAAAATTCATTATCCATAATGTTGGATGTGTTAAAATTCTTCAACATTATAACAAAAAAAAATCTCAAGTCGGTGATAATCTAATTGAATTGTTCACCCATATTGCGTATTCTTGTACATAATTAGGTTACAATAAAATTTGTATTCAATGCGAATACTACCTTATGAAAATAGAGATTTAGTAGAGTGAAGAGCCCTCCCCCACTCATCATAGCTTCTGCAGGAAACCCTTGCATCAGCCCTGGCTTTTAGAATTATAAATTTAATGTCTTTGTTGTCGATTGAATTCACTTTTTAAGAATTGTAAGTATTGCTCTTCATATGAAATGTTTATTATAGTTAATTATTATAGCTTATATTAATTATGCATTCAGTTTTTATTGTTAAAATTTTATATACTTTTCTTTTTGTGTTATACTAGCATAGTAGCTGTGAATTTGCTTTTTTTTTCCTCCACCTACATTTATCTATGTTACAAATTAAACTAAACACAACCAAATATTAAAGAATGAAAATATTTGACGTCATTCTGGGGTCTTTTTTTTTTTCCTTCAGACAAATCCGTGAAATCGTTTTTCTCATGCTAAGAAAAATCTCAAGTTGATTTTAAAAATTACACCCAAACATTGTTGATTTATTTAAGATGGCATGATCTATTCTGACGTATTTTTGCTTCGTGCTAAATCTCGACAACAAAACAAAACAAAAACACTATATAAAATTCCCTATTCTTTATCCAATATTGAAACTGTTAAAATTCTTTAATTTCTTAAAAAGAAAAAATCTCAAGATGATGTTAAAAATTGCCGTAAGACAATTCTTGATTTTATTTCAGATGGAATTATCTATTATGACATGTCTTTAATTTGGATTTAGATACATTGGATTTATTTTCAATTTTTTCTAATTGAATTGTTCACCTATAATTCGTATTCTTGTACATAATTAGGTTACAATAAAATTTGTATTTAATGTGAATACTACCTTATGAAAATTGAGAATTAGTAGAATAAAGAGCCCCCCCCCATTCATCATAGATTCTGCAGGAATCCCTTGCATCGAACTCTTAGAGTTATAAACTTAATGGCTTTGTTGTCGATTGCATTCACTTTTCAAGAATTGTAAGTATTGCTCTTCATATGAAATGTTTATTATACTTAATTATTATAGTATATTAATTACTAATAATAATTTATTAATAATTAATTAAAACTATAATTTCTAAATCTAATTGTTAAAGAAATAGATTTTTTTTTTTTTTTTTTTTAATCCGACATATTTTTATTACTTTAAAAATGGCCGCCAAACTTTGTTGATTTATTTAAGATGGAATGTTCTATTCTGTCATGTTTCTAATTTGTATTTAGATACATTATATTTATTTTCAAATTTTCTAAACGAATTGTTCACCTACATTGCATGTGATCCATTATTGTACATAATTAAGCTACAATAAAATTTGCATTTTATATAAATAACACCTCATTAAACAAAGTTGACTACGATCTTATGAAAATCGATATGTTGTAGAGTGAGGTACGTATCGTAAATTCTGTGTGGTGGTGTCAAAAGGCACTTGCACCGACCTTGAAATATATATATATATATATATATATATATGCAGGTAGGTAGGATGAGAACGAACACAGTACAATTGCAACGTTCGTAACATTTAATTTAAAAGAGGGCTCAATTCAAAGAAGAGCAATATTATTTATTTTAGGATATTACAGCGAAAACATGTCAAAATCGCTACACAATTGCAATCGTGTTTCGATACTTATCAGTGCATTTCATCAGGCGATTGCAAATTACTGACGAGAGATGCATTGAAACACGACTGCAATTTTGTAGCGATTTTGACATGTTTTTTGTGTAATATCCTGAAATATATATATAAACGTTATTTTAGCGGAAGCACGTGTTTTAGTGAAACATGCACGTTTTTTCAAACTAATTAACGCCCATCAACATTCACAAACAATTATGCTAATATTATAAATGATTGTAAAGTCTATAGTAATTATAGTTAATATTATATAGTATGAATTATAACTATTGCTCTTCATATGAAGTGTTTATTACAGTTAATTATTATAGTTTATAGTATATTAATTACTAATTATAATTTATTATATCAGCTAATTTATTAATAAAAAGTAAAGCTATAATTTCTAAAACTAATTGTTAAAGAAATATTGTTTTTTTATTTTTTAATCCAACATTTTTATTACTTTAAAAATGGCTGCCAAACTTTGTTGATTTAAGATGGAATGCTATATTATGTCATGTTTCTAATTTGTATTTAGATACATTGTATTTATTTTCAAATTTTCTAAAATAATTATTCACCTATATTGCATATGATCCATTATTGTACATAATTAGTTTACAATATATGAATACTATCCTATAAAAAAGAAGTTGTAATAGAATGAGTTTCCTGTATTATGAATTTGAGGAGGAACACGTGACCCTTACACCGACCCTCTGCATGCGAAAAAGAGGTGAAAAAAGCTGAAAACTTGGCGCAAAGAATTCACAACTTCATTTTGTATACGTTCCTTTAAGCAGTATCCCACTTTTAAGAATATTAAATGGGGGTGATAACAAGTAAAGATTATGTCGATAAGGAAGATAGTTATTGATTGACTTTTGACGTGAGTTACGATTGCGGTGTTCAGGGAAGCATCAATATAAAAGACTTTGAGGAGAAAACCTAAGTGGAATTATCTCCTCCCATTTGGAATACGGGGGTAATTAGGGCGATTTGACTCCGTGGAAGTAGTGATATAGCTTACCAGTAAATGTCACAACTAGGGCAACTAAAAAATGGAGGTCATCTCAACATTTGCCATGGAAATAGCGATAGGGAACTTTCGGCTTTGTGCTACATCAAAGCTACGCTCAGAACATTTTTTTTTTTTTTTTTTTTTTTGGTAGGGAGCAGGCACTTCGACGTGGTGCAGTCGCTAGATTAATTACAACTGAATAGTGAGTTCGATTCTCGCTGGGTGCTCCACACTTTCGGCATTGTGCCACATCGAAACTACGCTAAGAAAATCATTTTCGGAGCACTTCGACATGATGTAATGGTTAACAAGCTTGTCTCGCCAGATCAGTTGCACTTGAGTTGTGAATTCGATTCTCGCTGGCTTCTCCAGACTTTCGGCCTTGTGCCATATCTAAGCTATGCTTAGAAAATCCTCTTTGGGGGCACTTCGATGTGGCGTAATTGTCAGCAAGTTTATCTAGCTAACTACAATTGAGTATTGATTTCGCTGAGTACCACCTTGTACTACATGTAAGCTACGCTTAAAATATATAAGAAATATCGTCTTAAGGTGCGCTATATTTATGGGATAAAGTGCTCAATATCAGATTCAAGTCAACACTTAGAGGAGACGGGCTGTTTCATGCAAGACGCAATCGTGGCCTGACGATTGCGTCTAGCATGAATGTTCACTTTTTATATATATAACCAAGATCGTTGCTTCCATATCTAAGTCAAGACTTTGTAGCTTGATATTTATAACTGGGTGCTAAGTTCCTTAATCTTTAAGATGGAATGGATAATCCTTTCCCTTTTTCCTTCCTCAAGGAAATTAAATCGGTCATTATCAGCTGATACTTTTTTTTTTAAAGTAGATTAATCCTGTACCCCTGTAAATGAAATACTTGTGCAAATTGAAACAAAACGAATAATTCCATTATTATCTACTTATTTTTTTTTTCTCATATATTTTTCCAATGAAACGTGACGCAGTGCAAGTGTTAGTAGTCCATTCCGCGAAGTCCTTCTTTGAACATTGACCACAGATTCTCGATTAGATTTAAATCAGAAGAATTTCCGGGCCAGTACTTTGATTTGATCACTGGTGAGGCTTGCCGGTGTGTTCTAATTTTCGTACACTTCCTTAGAGTAACGTCCATTGCAGACAATGGACGTAGGACAACTAATCGACAGTCGAGTCAATAGTGTCCGGGCGTGATAAAAATCTGATGCAATCATGGATGACGCAATATTTTTCAAGGTCAAACAAATTTCATCATACACCCCGAAAATAAATTCATATTACTGCGCACCACTGCAAATGACCTAATCTGATGAAAAAATAGAAATCGATTACCCCCAGTCACTCCAGTGGGTTTAAAATTGACCGTATGGTGAAAGAAAAGAAACTAAATCAGTTGTTTCAATTAATTTGCACAAACGGTGTATAAAAGAATACACTTTGTGTTGATTTCCTTCATTATAATTTCGTCCCTAGGCAGAATTAATTGGCTTAGATAAGCCCGTTCATCTTATCCTTATCGTAGCATTCGTAAAGTTTAGGCGCCTTTGACTTCGCCATTAACGTTTTAAGTTTGGTATTAAATAAATTTTGGAAATGTCTTCTGTGAATGTGGGTCATCTCAAAGCGTTTTTTTTTTTTTTTTTTTTTTTTTTTTTCGCATTGACAAATAAAATAAAATAACTGTTTATTTGCCTTTCATTTCTTTAAGCGAAAATTGTTCTTTATCCTAATATTAGATTAGAAGGCACAAAGGAGCTTCATATAAAACATAACTAAGAAGATCATGTTGCGCCATTCTTATGAGGCAATATGACTTCCTAACCGCCGAGTAAATATTTACTAAGGTCAGCTTAACACGGTATGAAGCTAAATAGTATAAAATATATTCGCCAATCCTCCACGTGAAAGAAACGTACCTTTTCTTTTACTGCTTGCTCACTCAATAAAAGACCCAAGAGCCACTCAAGTGAGAGGGTTACTGAGTCAGATTGTTATAAAGGAGGGGCCAGGAGCAAGTAAGAAATTATGAGGATGAGTAGGATACATATCTGTTTAGCCTTGAAACCAAGATGGCAGTTCTCAGGAAAGCATCCTCTCGGGAGTCTGATCTCACAAACTGACAATTCTGGGAAAGAAGCTATCTGAGGGGAACACACTGCTTATGAAAAGAACAGGAAAGGAATGGGAGTAGGTTTTGCTACCGTGAACAAATCATGGCGGGTTCAAGCTGTGATGGTCTGAACTGGTAGAGCTCAGGAATGTGACTCGGCCGAGTAGCGTAATGGATAACGACACGGAATTGGAAATCGAAAAGCTGAGTTCTAATTCCAGTTGGGTTCGTTATATTCACTTTTGAGCAAATACCCTCGGGAAATGTATGAATTTCTTCTCCCCTTTCAGCGATGGGTTAATTAGTATGACTTGTATCGGTAAATCATTAAAATCTCTAAAAAAAATTTTAGTCTAAAAATATTTTCTGGCTTTAAATAACCTGCAAAAAGGTTGATAGACCTTAAAAAAACTCATCCACGAAATACTGATTAGCTACAAAGTACAAAATAAAAGCAAATACACTGTACAGTATTACTTTAAAAGATACACAAATATCATTTTAAGGTGTTTTTTAAATAAATGTAGGATTGCCCTAAAGTTTTGCCAGCAGAATATATATTAACTATTTAGATTATTCGGACTATTGTCCTCATCTTTGTCGCCATATTTATTACAACGTTTCGGTCGTTATACGCTCCGGCCTTTTTCAGGTGGTTGGAATGTCGAACTGAACCGTTTATTTCGCTCACTGAGGTAGACTGTTCTAGTTCCACGTGCCATGTTTAATGGATGTCAGTTATCAGTTATCTCCTGTTAATTACACTAAGTTCTCCACTGCCTTAACCGGGTATTGAACTCGCACTCTTTGTGTCCTGTCACTGGATCTAACCAACACCTTTATCCACTGCGCACATCCTTGAGGACATCTGTGTATGAATTTCTGGGTATTATAAACCTAATGTAGGTACATCCACGAGATCGCTAAAAAAAGAGCATAGCATGATGAAAAAGACGCCAAACTTGACGAAAACAAAATTTTATCGTCTAAATGTTTATTATTAAGAGGAAAGGTCAAAGTATTTTGGGGGTATTTTTTTCCATTTTTTAATCGTTCCTAGCACGTCCGAAATTTTCGTTAAAAATCTAGTTTTTTTTGAGTCAGCAAAATTGACCATTTTTTTTCCATTTTAAAAAAAAACTGGAAATCTGACTTTGAAATTTTTTTAAATATCAATTATCATTTTTTCAAAACTTATTTTAAGAAAATCAGAAATTATAATGTTTATTTAAAATATTTTGAACCAAACTTAACTTAGCTTTTGTGCCAAAAAAAAGATATAATTTGAAAATAAAACAAAGCAGGTCATAAACTTTCGCGTCTCTTGACATGTGATGAATGATATATTTACGAATTCCATGAGGCTAATTTGTTCTACGGAAGGAGAAAAGTGAAATAATTTACATTTACGTGAACAAATTATTTACCCCGTTATTTTAACGAAAACTTTCAGCAGTCTAATTTTTTTTTTTTTTTTTTTTTTGTACTTAGCTTTTCACCTTTACGTTTATGATGCTTTATGGGAAATATATTGTAAAGAAATTAAAATAAAACTGTTAAGAGTGACATTAAATTTCATATTTCTTAAGAAAGGTATCTAATTAATTTATAGGTACCTTTTCTTATGAAATTTTATCAGAATTGTACATAAAATACTATAATTTTATGTACATTTATTACATTCTACTGTTATTTGTATTTGCATTCATTTTATTATTAATTTTGATATTTCATTAATGGAAAAATGTCGTAACTGAGATTAATATAAAAATAAGATCATATAAATTTCATGAGATGATACTGATACTTGTAGGTACCCTTCTCAGTTGAAATTGAAAAAATCAAATTAACTTCTCCACACGTGTTTCGCAAAAAGTAAAGGCCTTAACAGCGGAGAACAATGCTTAACTCAAATAACGCAACTTAATTATATTCTGGTTGGTCTTCCGTATTTTATAATTACAGCTCGATTATAAGCACAAAATTACATTTCTTAATTACTGGGGATCTTCTGATTAGTCAAAATGATACAATTTACAACGCGCTAAAAAAAGATCTATCTCATAAGGACACTTATGAAAGCCGATGCGGCTTTTAACTAATTTTATAATATTTTAACAACTTAAATGTAAAATCTATTATAATTAATGAAATAACAAATAATTGTATTAAAAATTCATTTTACATCGAAAAATTTTTTGCTTTCAGAAAATATTGTCCATATTCATAAAAATAACTAAAAGCAAATAAAAGCATTTGAAATTAAATAATATATTTGTTTTATTGAGTTTTGTATGTTACAATTCAGAGCTGATTTTCAGGTACTGCGTATCCAATTAAAAAAAAAAAAACATGATTTGCATTCCTCAAAGCCCTGTGCTTTTAATTATTGTAATCACTAAAACCGATGCGATAGAATTTCTAGCGTTTTTCATAAAATTAGTTATGGGGGGGTAATAAATATTTAAAAAAATATTTCTGCCATGACTTTCATAAAAAAAAACATATTTATAATAATTTCGATCATCTGTGAATAGTTTCTGAAAGTTTCATTAACATCCGATAATTATTTCTATTTTTGCACAATTTTTTCAAATTAATGTGTGTCATACCAAAAAAACGTGCTAAAATTGTCTGTTATTTACTAGTTCCGCTGATACAAATAGAAAAAAAGGTTTTTTAATCAAAATTTAGAATGTTCTAAAAAGAAGGAAAATTTTTTAAAAATAATTTAAAAAAACTTTGGTCTTTCCTCTTAATAATAACATAAGCATTTAGACAATAAAATTTAGTTTTAGGCAAGTTTGGCGTCTTTTTCATCAAGCTATGCTCTTTTTTTTTTTTTTTTAGCGATTTCGTGGAGGTACCTAACCTAATGTCTTAGCAACTATTTTTTTTTACCAGTGCTCATAAACGAAACGTTGAGATAAATATGGCGACAAAGATGAAGACAATAGTCCGAATAATGTAAATAGTGTACATAATACCTCATCTCAGAAATATAGACGGATACTGAAGAAGGCCGGAGCGTACAACGGCCGAAACGTTGTGATAAATATGGCGACAAAGATGAGGACAATAGCCCGAATAATGTAAATAGTGTACATAATATCTCATCTCAGAAATATAGACATATACCAGAATATATATTGTGGAATTATCCTACTTGTATTTCAAACAATATCTGGTAATGGACTCTACACCCTTGTGCAAATTGAAACAAAACAAATAATTCCGTTATTATTTAAAAAATACAAAACATATCCCGGTGCACATGTTAGCGATTCGTATGTCCATTTCACGAAGTTGTCCCTTGCAGCTTGACCATAAATTCTCGATTAGATTTAGATCAGCAGAGTTTACAAGTCGGTAGAACTTTGATTTGCTCACTGGTAAAGCTTGGCCGTGTGTTCGTGAAGAGTTACAATTTTCGTACCCTTCTTTGGAGTAACGTCAATCGCAGACTATGGCTGTAGGACAACTAATCAACTGTCGTGACAATAGTGTCTAAGCGTGATAAAAAATCTGATGCAATCATGGATGACGCAATATTTTTCAAGGCCAAACAAGTTGCATCATACACTTCGAAAATAAATTCATATTACTACAAACCACTTCATATGACCTTATCTGAGGAAAAAAAAAATCGATTACACCCTGTTACTCCAATTGGTCTAAAACGTAGGTTGAAAGAAAGGAAACTAAAGAGGTTGTTTTAATTAATTTGCATCAGGGTGTAGATGGCATTATATAATGCAGTATAGTTAAATTCCCAGATGAATTCTGTGGACAGACAGATTGGTATCAAATGACAATTGGAAAAAAATCTTACATTTTGCCGACGCGTTTCGTCTTCCGACATTTTCAAGGCAAAAATGAAATCGAAATATTTTTGTTATAGTTACATTAAAAATACAAATTTAAAAAGATAGACGCTTCTGTCTTAGCCTTTTTTTTTCTGTCTTGTCCAGAATTCATCTGGGAATTTAACTATATTGTCGACATGGAAAAAAATCCCTTGCTATAAAACTTATTTACATTCACCAGAAAAAAAGGCTTAGACAGAAGCGTCTATCTTTTTTAAATTTGGATTTTTTAATGTAACTATAACAACAAAAACATTTCGATTTCATTTTTGCCTTGAAACAGTCGGAAGACGAAACGCGTCGGCAAAATGTAAGATTTTTTTCCAATTGTCATTTGATACCATAATGCAGTATACAAAACAAAAACGCTGTCGCGCTCAGAATGTGCTGTAAGGACAAGAGGTGCCTAGTTTCCATTCCACGTGACTTCTTGGTCCTCGGGGAGCCACCGTAGAACACATGGAAATATATTTTATCAACAATTAATAAAGCTACAACAACGGTCAATGCCGTTATATAAACCGCTGACCCTGCAAGGAATATGCAAATCTTTTGAAGATCATAGCTGACGATAGGACAAAAATTTCTCCCAAAATATTTAAAATAAAATGCACACAGGCAGTGTAATTACTTAAGTCTCAGTCACAAGCTACTGACTTTTTCAACCTTCACCCCGCCCGCCACTGCTGCTATTTTTACCGCGAAAAGATGTATCTACATTCAGCCATCACTGCTGATCTACCATCTTTGACGGATTTCACCGCAAGTCGGAAGAAGAAAATTTATGAATTCAGGAGAAATTATCGGAATTTGAGGAAAATGGTTCCTTAGATGTGCATGGAAAAATATTCCAGTCACCCTAAAAAATGAACATGCATAATTTAAAAAAAATGTTAACGCAATAATAAACTGCATAAAGCCGTATAAAGGGGGCAATATCTCTCTCTGTCTGATTGCATGGCTCTCTCTGTTTCTCTTTCTCTTTCTTCACTTACAGAACCCCTGTAGTAAAAGACGTGTCTCGTTTCCCTTCTGTAGGAGTTCTTTTTCCTTAAAGAACCACGTGTCACCTGCAACACGATAAAATATATCTTTCATATAACAATGAATACTACTACAAGCATTAGCAATCCCTTTGTTGGGATGCAAAAGGCGATTATCTCCCTTTGGTTATAATGAAGTCACTAGGGTTACGTGACGGCCGCTTAGTGACGTCAGTTCATAGTGACGAAAGCGGTCAGAATTTAGTTTGCATTCCTTGAGTCAATACGAGCTTTTACATTTTTAGTGTGGGCAAGGAGAAACCGACCCACCCGAAGCCCTATCGACTGAGGCTGTAGAATACGCCGACAGCACCTCTGCAGAGAGATAAGAACCCCTCCGAATGGGGCGTCCTGAGTATGACAAACTACATCCGCGTCCAGGGTAAGACGATAAACTACATCCAGCAGCAAGGCCTCTGAACAGGAGGCTTTGAGAAGCGTGGAACCACCTCTTAATTGCTGGTGTTCCCAAGCCCACCCTGACCCGGGGTGGTAGCACCTGTTAGGGTCCCAGCTATGGGCAAATAGTTAACCCATAAACTGAGGTAAAAGGCGTTATAAAAGTGTGAAAATATGTTTTAATACCAGAAATAATTTGTAAAAAATTGTTACCAGAAATAAATCTTTGAAGAAAAAAAAAATTACCAGCAAAACGTTTTTGAAAAAAAAAAAAATTATCAGCAATAGGTTTTTGGAAAAATAACATTACCAGCTATACATATTTGAGGAAAAATATTAACAGAAATAGATTTTTGACAAAACCAAAATTTTACCAGAAAAACGTTGTCAGCATTAACTGACCCATTGAGGTTGTTTTGCCGTAAAACAAACCGAACCAGCTGCCATGGCGCAGCACAAAAACCCATATCGCCGTTTTCCCGTTGGGAAGAATATGTCCTCACCAGAGACATATAGAAACTACCTCCAATTCGCAGTCTTCCCGTTGGAAAATACACATGACTCGCTGTCTCACCAGAGACATAGAGAATAAATCCGACCTGTTTGAAAATTCCCGATGAGAAATATAAATATAGTATCACCACATGGCATCGCTGTTTTAACCGTTGGGAAAAATATGGATTCTCCAGAAAAAGAAGAAATCTCCGGCAGCTCGTATTCCTGTTGGGAATTATATCTAGTAAACCCTATTTTTCGACTTTTTCTCACTGCTTGTTGCTGTCTACATGTGTTGCAGTTTCTCCGTGCGGACGACTGTAAATATTTGTATATAATTTTGTTTATGATTTAGCAGTATAAAGACCCTCTTGAAAGCAAAACATGTTCATAATTCCTTTTCTGTCAACTATTCTGCTCCTTGTGTTACTATATCGTGGATATAATAATACCCATTATAATGGAAATGCAAATAGCGAGTATCCCTTTCTTGTTTAGCAAACTACATTACTGGTATCAGGTCATTCCATTTGTTCGAAATCTGATAGCAATAGACTGAATTATATTTTCGCCATTTTAACGTGATTGAATCATATCAGGTCATCGTGTCTGTATTGAGATAGATTGAATTGTATTTTTGCTATTCTAAAATGTCTAATTGATAATACATACTCGTAGGTAACCATTCAATTTACAACGGCTTTGTTACGTCGTCATTGTACGAAGCAACTTGACGGAGCCGTCGTCATTGTACGAAGCAACTTGACGGAGCCGTCGTCATTGTACGAAGCAACTTGACGGAGCCGTCGTCATTGTACGAAGCAACTTGACGGAGCCGTCGTCATTGTACGAAGCAACTTGACGGAGCCGTCGTCATTGTACGAAGCAACTTGACGGAGCCGTCGTCATTGTACGAAGCAACTTGACGGAGCCGTCGTCATTGTACGAAGCAACTTGACGGAGCCGTCGTCATTGTACGAAGCAACTTGACGGAGCCGTCGTCATTGTACGAAGCAACTTGACGGAGCCGTCGTCATTGTACGAAGCAACTTGACGGAGCCGTCGTCATTGTAAATAGCAACTTGACGGAGCCGTCGTCATTGTACGAAGCAACTTGACGGAGCCGTCGTCATTGTACGAAAGCAACTTGACGGAGCCGTCGTCATTGTACGAAGCAACTTGACGGAGCCGTCGTCATTGTACGAAGCAACTTGACGGAGCCGTCGTCATTGTACGAAGCAACTTGACGGAGCCGTCGTCATTGTACGAAGCAACTTGACGGAGCCGTCGTCATTGTACGAAGCAACTTGACGGAGCCGTCGTCATTGTACGAAGCAACTTGATAGATATCTGTCAATCGCTATCTACTGTCTTCCTGATTGCTCTTTTCTCTTTCTCCTCATCACTAATATTTCTGTTCCTAATTCCTCCACACCGTGTAACCACCTTGCGTATTGCCTTTCTTGAGGGTGATACCCAATAAGATAAAAAAAGAAAAGATAAACCAATATTCTGTCTCCTTGAAACCCATTCTTTTTGTCCTTTCTCCTCAATAACATTTCCCCAGTTTCTTTCACTCTCAATAGTCCTCTTGCGTCAGAGTGGCTTTGTCTCCTTGCTTGAGGTGAAATGATTTAAAAAACAAAACAAACAACGAACCAGAGCAATATCTTTTTTACAGTTGTGAACTCTTCAAGTCTAGGGTTAACCGTTATTTTCCCCACATATCCTCATAAACTTCTTACCTATTACACTTACTAGGCATATAACAACTTCCTGAAATAACACTCTATCTTGAGTGGCTACTGAGCCTTGTATAGAGTGAACATTAGTAAGAAAATTAAATGCAAAACAAACATTCCCTCTGTTTAAAATAAATTGTACCTAAATTGATTGATTAGTTTTGTTTTTTTTGGTTTTTTTATGGTTTATCAACTTTTTGAACTTTATATAAAACCCGAAAATATTTTTGGATTATGAGAAATTTTAAAATTAATGATTCACCAAAAAAAATCCTACTAATTAATCCATGGTTTGATAGAGAAGAGGTGGGTTCATGCCTTTCCCAAAGGTATTTGCCCGTAAATTAATGTAACGAACCCAACTGGAATTGGAACTCGGAGAGCAATACTGGAAAGAGCGATAACATCTACTGGACTTGAGAAACGTATTTTCCTGAAAAGGTTAGGAAGTTACCCTCCATCAATAATGGAAAAGCGATAACAGCTACTTGGCTTGAGAAACGTATTTTCCTGAAAAGGTTAGGAAGGTAGCCTCCATCAATACTGGAATGAGCGATAACACCTACAGGACTTTAAAAACCTATTTTCCTGGAAAACTTAGGAATCAATACTGGAATGCGTGATAAAAGCTACCGAACTTGAGAAAACAATTCTCCTGAAAAGGTTAGGAAGGTATCCTCCAGCTATACTGGAAAGAGCAATAAAAGCTATTGGACTTAAGAAACCTATTCTCCTGAAAAGTTTAGGAAGGTAGCCCCCATCAATACTGAAAAGAGCGATGTCTGTTCACCCAAACATCTTGGCATTCACCTAGCTCTTTGGAGGCCAACACGTCTCAAATACGTCTTTTTAATATTATATAGATTTAAACACGTCTGAATATGTCTAGCGTATGGATATTAGGTTGATAATTCAAGTTTATTTTATTACAAAGTGGATTCTGTAAGTATATTACGCGATAAAAAGGAATGTTCTTCTACGTTGTACATTGAGCTGCTTTTTTGCCACGTGTCCTTAAAGACACATGGCACAGTGGGTAAAGAACCTTGGTTAGATCCAGTGACAGGACCGTATACAGCGTAGCCGGACATTTGGGCGACAGACACGGAATCTTACGTAAAATATTTTGATTGAGTTGGAATCAAATACAGATCAAATATGGATCGGAATCCGAGAGAATGATAAGATAAACAACAATTAGAGAACACTTATCAATCTAACATATTTCGCTTTTATTAAAGCTTCATCAGAGAATAAAATATGGAGAAAAAAGAAAGAAATTCGGGTATCTTTAACTTTTGTGCTCTTATATTTAACAGTCCCTCCCCTACGAGCGATGTATGTGGCACAAGGCCGAGTTTACCGTGGGTTTTCAGAGACCGTAGTCTCCGTCAAAGATATCCCCTTAGAACCCGTTTAAACGGGTTCAGGATCTGTCTACCTCCCCGGACGAAACATTACCCTTCGGCAAAGCTTCGTCAGATTTCCTCTCTGCTCAGTGCAGAGAGTTCGACAGTTTGAACAGGCTATGGGACTTAACTTTTGTGCTGTTCGATTTTCAATGGTTAATCATGTTTCACGTGCATTCGACTTGTTAAACAAACGTTAGTATCATTTGTGGCCTTCTGATTACAAGGAGAGACGACGCTTCAATTCGAAGTTAGCAGAAATTTTCGAATTCCAAGGTTAACTTTAAAAAACCGTAAATATTGCTTTTTGTATGTAAGTGTGTAATAATTCTAATTTGTCTATGTGGGATTCACATGATAATGTATATTGCTTAGTGTGTGTGTCTAGTAGTAGTAGATATTTGGTGTTTTTCCGCATGTTGATTTTGGAACGTTTTTACTTACATATCATTTGTTTTAGATAAACATATACGTTAGATACTTTCAGAATGTATTCAATAAAGGTTGATAATGTAATATATTTGCGCGGGAATATAAAGAACCTGACTGTAATTAGAACTCGTCTCTCGAGTTTCCATTTCCGAGTCTTTATCCATTTAAACTACATTACAAGCTTACTACACCTGGTATTCCCAAGTGGTTACTAACAAGGCTCGGCGTTGCTTAACTTTTCACGTATCTTTACAGCTTGTAATATTGTTATTAGTAGTTCTTCGAAATACTTTCGACATAAAGAATTATGTTCTTTCAAAAGTTATGACCGGTTTTGTTCATGTGCATTGCGAACGGATTGGAATGGTTCTCTAAACAAATCTCTTATGTTCATAGGTACGGGTTTTCAGGTTTCGTGATGTCTCTCCGATATAAATACTTTTACAATATAATAAATTCATTTCATAAGTCTCGGCATCTGAATTGGTGTTGATTTTTCGAAATGATATTGTAAATGCTGCATGGTAAGTTTTATTTCGTCCATGCATTGGATATTGCTACCACAATTGGCCTGGGACTTCTGCTATGTATTTAGAAATTCTTGATAAAATCCAAAGAACAATCTGTCATCTCGGCCTCTTTCTCACCGCCATAACGTAGATTCGCTATGCCTATTTCTATGAATATTTTCATGGTAATTGATCTGAAATGCTTTCCTCTTTGATTATTATTTTTATACATCCCCTCACAAGCAAATTGTAAATATAGGAACTAGTTAAGACTACATAGAGACTTTGAGGTATTATGGTGGCTGTAGTAAGAATAGTAAGTAAGAATGTGTTATTCTGGTGTAAGGAATACTGTGGTATGTTTGGGTCAGTGATCATGGCTAGCTAAGTTTAAGATAAGACAGATTGATGACCAGCCTATCACACCCTTTGGCCTTATACCATGTTTTTATATTATAAAAAATAAATATTGCTTACCTCGTTTGGTACCTAGTCTTTATGAATTTAAGTACAAAACTAGATTGGCGGATAGGTCTCATCATTTTACAGTCGAAATGGCTACATGTAACCGTAAGTTCTATGCTAACAGTTTCTTCTCTCGCACTTCTCACTTGTGAAATTCTCTTCTGGCTTCTTGCTTCCCAGTCAACATTGATGTTCAAAAATTTAGATGCAATGCCAATCGTTATCTACAGTCTTATTTCCTGTTTTTTTTTTGTTTTTTTTTTATTGTTCTCTCTCCTTATTTTTTTTTATTATTATATTCTCTAATATTCAGTAACCGCTTGCGTCTTATTGGCTTTGTCTTGGGTGACAAAAAATAAAATAAAAAGTTGCAAGTAATGCTGAATATATAATTGACTAAAATTTAATTTTTCTTACTCAAGTTACTGAATATGACACAACATAATTGTTATTTATTTTTCCGATTGGTCATTTTTGGGGTTTTTTGGGGGGGGGCGGGGGTGTCAACTAGTGAAAGACTGTTTGGTTGATGAGCTGATTCATTCATTTTTATGTCTTATCAACCCTTTGCGGGTTATTTAAAGCCAGAAAATAATTTTAGATTATAAGAATTATTTTGGACTTAATTATTATTTGCTGATACAAGTCATACTAATTAACCCATAGCTGGGGGGGGGAGAAGAGGTGGATACATACCTATCCCAGTGATGTTTGCGCGGAAGTGAATATAACGAACCTGACTGGAATTAGAACTCCGTCTCTCGCATTTCCATTTCCGAGACTTTATCCATTAAACAACATTACAAGCTAACAACAGTTGGTATTTCCAAATGGTCAATAACCAGCCTCAGCGTTGCTCAACTTCAGTGATCGTACGAGAATCGATGTTTCAACGGAATATATCCGTAAGCCCATTATACCACCAGCACGTTCAAGCCTACAGAAACTGGTATTCCCAGGCGGTCACCCATCTAGGTATTAACCAGGCTCGACATTGCTTAACCGCGGTGATCGTACGAGAACCGATGTTAAAATGGGATATGGCCAAAAGCCGAAAGACAGTTCGGTTCTTTGGCTGCAACACACTATTAGTAAAATAACACTGATTTACAAAGGGTGAAAAGGAAAGCCTTTGCGTTTTAGTGGCTTTATTGCCTTGTTTGGAAGGAATAAAAAAAAGTGGTATTTAATGTGGCACCAGTGCTGAAACGTATATTGAAGCTAAAGTTCGCTAAAGATGCTGGAAAATGGTCAGCTTATTCTACTGAGGCAGAAAATATTAGGTTGTCCCAAAAGTTCGTAAACACTTGCGAAAAATTGAATTTTTATGCAGCCCAATCGAGACAAGCGATGGGTTCAGAAAGTGCAAGAGACACCGTCGGTTCCAAAACAAGATCAATTCGGCAAGAAAGTCATGTTGTGTGTTTGGTGGAACTTTGAAGGAATCGTGCATTTGGAGTTGGTTCCAAATGGTCGTGCCATCAGTGCCAAACTTTACTGTCAGCAACTGGAGCGGGTCTACGAAAAGTTGAAGCAAAAGTACCCGGCTCTGATCAACCGAAAACGCGCTTTGATGCAGCAGGACAATGCCAAGCCACAATGCCAGCCAGGAAGACCAAAGACAAGTTTGAAGAGCTGGACGGCGTTGAGGTTCTACCACATCCAGCCTACAGTCCTGACTCTGCTCCATCAGATTACGGCCTTTTCCGCTCAATGCAACACTTTCTGAAGGGCCGCCGATTCGACTCGTTTGATGAAGTCGAGGAAGCGTGTCAAGAATTCTTTGATTCGAAGCCGGCTGAATGTTACTTTCACTAGATCCGAAAGCTTGCAGATCGATGGCAGAAAGTCTTGGAAAATGATGGTCTTTATTTTGAGTAATAATTTTCGTTGTTTTTGTTATTAATTGGCGAGTAAAATTTCAGTTTTTTGCAAGTGTTTACGAACTTTTGGGACAACCTAATAATTGACTCCTCTTGGCTTAAAAGATTTTTACAAAAATAGGATCAGACCAAAAATGAAACATTACCGCTAAATCTGGACAAGATCCGTCACTTCCAAGAGTTCAAATACGTTTACGCTACCGTATAGGCAATGAATTATTTCCCACATTACAAGTACTTACCCACATGCAAATCGTGCCTTGCCCTCGCTGTTCTGTCGCTATTTTCATAGCAGATGTGCAAACGAGCTACATTCCTTAGGTCCCCACCCTCAGCCAGATATTCGAAGCTAAGACTAGACTCAATAAACCCATCCTCTTTTCCGTCATAAGTGGCGAAGAAGTTCCAATCAGACATCTTCTTTTCTAGAATTGTTACCTTCTAGAACAGACCCTTAATAAAATGCCTCCTCCGATCGCTACGCTCTTAAATTTTTTGAGTCTAGGCTCATCTGTTATTTCTCCTATCATCATTGGTATGACGATAAACTATAACCGGCAGCAAGGCCTCTGGTCGGAAGGTTTTGAAGGGCGTTAGGCAACCTATTAATTGCTGTTGTCCCCAGGTCCATCTAGGCCCGGTGTGGTAGCCCCTGTTAGGTCCCCAGACATAGGCAAATAATGAATCCTCAGACTGGGGTCAAAACACTATGAAAGTTAAAAAAAAAAAACAAAAAAAAAAACACATTTATTTATTTATTTATTTATTTATAGTAAAAAATAATTCCTGCAACAGATTTTAATAGTAAAAAATAATTACCAAAGCTTACAAAAAAAAATGTTGGCATTAAATGACCCATAAGTTATTGATATGTCATTAAACGAACTAATTATCTATCCTCATAATACCCCTTCTTGTACGCTCTTATAACAATATCGTTCACATCCTGGGTAAGACGATAAACTACATCCAGCAGCAAGGCCTTTGATCAGGAGGTTTCAAGAAGCGTTGATCCACCTCTTAATTGCTGTTGTTCCCAGGTCCACCCTGACCCGGGGTGGCAGCACTTGTTAGGGTCCCAGCTATGGACAAATAGGTAACTATTACCAGCAATACTTTTTGAAAAATAATTATTACCAGCAATACAGTTTTGAAGGAAAAGTATTACCAGAAACCAATTTTTGACAAAACAAAATATTACATGCAATAAAAAATGTTGTCGGCATTAAATAACCCATTGTGGTTGATATGCCGTAAAACAAAATAAACCAAACCAATCTAAACCAAAGAATACATATTCTATTCATACGAATCTATCCTAAATATGTTGTCGGCATTAAATAACCTATTGAGGTTGATATGCCGTTAAACAAAATAAACCAAACCAATATCGTTCAGTAGCCCTCTACGTTGAGTGACACTTGGGCCCACTTATTGGGTGAACAATGGCATAAATATTATATCAGCTTAAAGTAATTCGATTTGTAGTTATGGCCTGTAAAACTTGTGGAGGTCTAAGGTCATTGATAATTTAATGGGTAGAGAATTATACAAACTTTAAAACAAATATGCAACCGAGGGATTTCTTAACATTAAAAATATTTACCGTGTGTCAATGTGCTTGATCTCCCTCCTCATCCGTTTTCTTGATTTTCTTTGGTCGGTGGGGAAACATTAGTAAAAAGAATTCGAGCCTAATATGACCATGGGGGACTTCCCCACACCTCGTTGCATTATTTTTCTCCACGTACAAAGGTAGGGGTGGATTATTCTGACATCGTTAGACTAATTCTCGTGACATAAAGATTTTAAGTCTGAGAGAATGTAGATTAGTTCAACAATTACACAGATCAACAACAACAACAACAAAAAAAAATGTTTGAAATGGTGTTGAGACACCAAACATCTTTTTCAGCTCATTTGAGGGCGCTGAATCTGAAAACGAACGCACTTTTTCCTGATTAGCTACCATTTTTGCTGTACAGAAATGCCTCATTTTTGGAAAAGAAAGCATTTTTTTCATTTGTTTGCTGTATATATGATACTGGCCGATAGCAATATTTCTCAAAATAAAATCGTCGAAACCTCTCAATTTGTATTTAAACCAACAAATATTGGTCTGCTTATTTAGGAATACTATATTTACGATAACAATCAGACCCTAATTCTTTAAAAATAACACGATTGTTTATATCAAAACCAACAGGTATTTTCATCAAAACATTTAATAAACTAACAGCAGAAAAAAACCTTCGTAAACATAAGAATTATGGTAAAAATATTCTCTTTCTTGATTGTCTGCCATGTTCAGTGTTATTTAAGTCCCTTTTGATACTCCAGCAGTATCATGTACAATGGAATGGGTGTATTCAATTGGGATGTCTTAGTTGGAATTTTTTTCCAATTGTGAAAATGCTCTAAATGTGCTTGGTTTAATTCTGTTATATCTCGTGCAAAATATAATAAACAAAGTAAACCCGAGTGTGGTTTTCAATAATAATTTTATAATCGGATGTAGGTATGTCAAAATACAGAGACAGTCAGGAGTAAGCTAACCGCAATGGTGTTAATAAACGAAGACCTTTTTCTACTGTTTACTGTGGTCGTACTTTATCGGCAACCAGTCCGTCCATTATCGTGAATGGGGAAGTTGGGTTATCTCATCACAACACCTTCCGTAGTGAAAAGATAAAAATGATGGGATATATTTATGAATATTAAACAGAAGATTTTAGGGTTTCATTTTTTTGATGTCACCTTAATAATTAGGTATACTAAATTCTATTACTGATAAAGTTTATCAGTTAATTTGAATTTTGGTGATAAATAAATAAACTTCCATACATTTATTTAAACATTTTTTTTTACTAGAAACATTTTTCCTTATAAAAATAGTTCATTTCAGGTGGCTGGCATAAATTGCCCGGCCTGCCTGAAAATTGATGGCTTCTACGATCTTTATTATCTAAATTTTGCGATCAGCCAAGATCTTAAATTGATCTTTTTTTCCAAAAATGAGCAATTTCAGTAAAGCTAAAATGGTAGCTAACCATGAAAAACTAAAGTTATTTTCGGAATGATCAACCATTAAATTAGCCCAAAAATTTTTTGTTTCTTGTCACCAATAATCGTGTTGACCAATGTAATCCTTTACTTTTCGTGAAGCTTTTAAGTCTGAGAGAACGCAGACTAGTTCAACAATTGTTTACTAGAAACACCAATGAATATTTCATGGTTGTCATATTCGATTTTTTCTGATGAACCTTAATTCTTAATTTAACTATTTCATAGCCTCATTGTGAGTTCTACGATTGGAAAATATTCGTAGAAAATTCCTTATTGCTGCGTTAAATAGTTCAGCTTAAAAACGTTAACAAAGTATTGCAATAACGATCATAAATATGAAAGCAGGTCATTATTTAAAGAAGAGGATACAAATAAGATCTGAAATAGACTTTTTTTTTCCATTTCACTGAAACAGACGTTAAACACGAGTGTATTATCGCGCCCTTGTCTTCCGTTCATTCTTTCGCTGAAAACAAACGGCGTCTCCGATATACCTTTTTCGTGTTTCCTCGTGATCGAGAAGAGATAGTCGATTATTTGAGCTAAACATCTGAAAGTATTACAATAGCCATCGTAAATATGAATACAGGACATTATTGAAATACGTACGAGCGTACAAATGAAAAGATTAAAAACTGACAAGATTTTCTCTTTCACTGAAGCAGACTTTAAATGAATGAGTGTGTCCTTTCTCTCTTTTCCTTTCTTCAAAACCAAACTGCTTTTGTTATATCTTTTCTGCCATCTATCCTTGTAATCAAACAGCGATGGTCCAATTTTTATCTGAGGAAATGGCAGGACGTAAAGTTCGTGCTAACTAAGAAACAAACATATGATATTTTAAGCATGCAGTTCGGCTTAGATTTTTTTTTTTAAAACTCAACTTGTCTCGTTCACACTCCTCGCCGGTCTTTTGAACAGGAGTAGATGTTTATCCCTTGTTTCCTGTTTAGGATTGGGTTTCCGGTTCCTTCCAAAGTCAGCATCAGCTCTGTATTCATAACGTCTGCGCCTGAACTCTGAAATTTTATTCACCATTTATTTCATTTTATTTTTTTCTTTCCTCCACAAATAGGAATCGATATATTCGCCTATTGCTCGGTTCACACTCCTCCCCGGACTTTTGGACAGGAGTTAACAAATTTTTCTCTTGTTTCTTGTTTAGGATTGGGTTTCAGGTTGTTTCTAAAGTCTGCTTCAGCTCTATATTTCTAACAATATAATTCCACAGAATAACCCTCTACCTCGAGTGGCTCTTGGGCGTTGCATTCAGTGAACATTAGTTTAAACCCCCACCTTAAATTTCTACCTATCAATTAAGATTACATTATAAGCCCGAAAGAAGACGTAACCCTTTGAGGCCTGACCAACGCTTTATCTGCTGAACGGTGGATAAACACTTGTAACTATTTTAATATCTACCGCGAAACATTACAATGCTAATTTTGACTCAGGAGCTCAGGCAGAAGGGTTAAAATTGTTCAGGAATACAGGGATCAAAGGGTTAAACTTGATAATTCACAAAGCATGAACGGAATCGGTGAAAATTACCTGATGCTAATATAAAAAAAACCCAAAAAACATAGGGTCCTTGTTTAGCTACCGAGCGATGTTAAAAATGGTCATGAATTTTGTATTATTACATTGAGGAGATAGATTAAATACGAAGTAAAAATTAAGTGTTTGAAAAATTCCCAGCATTTTTTCTTGACGGGATACACTCTTGAAAAACCATTATTTTTTTTTTTTTCTCTCACTGGAAACCTTTGCACATCCCTAAGTTCTGCGCTGGAAGAGAGAAAGGAAAGACAACCAGGTGCATGAGTTAATGAAAAAGAAAAAAATGACAATGAATAATTACAAGAATTTTCTTTAATTATTTTTGCTTTTCAAATAGGTTTTCATTTAAATTTTAATTTTTTTTTTTTCTTTTTTTTTTTCACGATTTTTTTTTATGGGGTCGTAAAGTTTTCAAGATACGATTTTCTTTGTTTTTTTTTTGTTTTTTTTTTATTATTCTTGTTAAAGTTTTTTTATTATTATTTCTCCTTAAAACCAAAAATGTTTGTTTCTTTTCTTCTGACAACTTTTTTTTTTTTTTTCTTGATCCTGTCTTTTTATACATATAGATTATTCAGTGATGTTTATCTTTTTGTAGCTGTTCGATAATTAAAACAGATTGTCTTTTGTGGATTCATTTATCGATTTTTACCTTCCAGGGGTGGGGAAAGGGGGGGCGAAAAAAGACAAAACAAAAAACATCTTTTTTGTTATTACTATTTTTGTAATTTCTTTTTTTTTTTTTTTTTTTTTTGTTAGTCATGTTTTGTCTCTTCCGTTCATCCATATTTTTGTTAGTCATGTTTTGTCTCTTTCGTACTTCTATATTTTTTGTTAGTCATGTTTTGTCTCTTTTGTCCATCCATATTTTCTTTTTTTTTTTTTTTTTCTTTTTCGCTTTCCTGTTAGCAAAGTTTTGTCTTTTCTGTTCATCCGTAACATTTTTAAAAACATTTCGTATGTTCAACATTTTATGCTGTTATTATAAAACAGAAAATTCGTCCCAATATATTAAAATCGGAAAATGTGAAGCAGGAAAGAAGGAAGCCAATGTGTGTATAAAAATTCTTTTTTTTTTCCTCCATATTACATATTTTAATTTTCTTTTTTCGCATGTGGGCGTTTGTTGAAAAATTAAAAAAAAAAAACACAAAACGAAACAAAAAAAAAATTCAATCTGTCAAATGAGAATTATTATTTTTTTTTTTTTACATGTGGACTTATTTAATTAATAAAAGAAATTGTAAAATTGATACTACATAACGTTAAGTAATAATGTAATCAGATATCAATATAGTTTGAAATCATTTTTTTTTCTTATATAAATTAATCATTGTATAATGGCCGACATTTTTTAATTGCAAAAGTTAATTTATAATAGGTCATCTTTCAAAATATTATGCACACCTTGTTCAAAAGCAGCTATGTTTCTAACCAATAGGCTAATTTCTCCATGTGCCTAATTAAATCACTCAGTCATATATATATATATATATATATATATATATATATATATGATAAAAATATAGGTTTAAGGGTATGCTATATTTATGGGTAAAAGTGAGAGTTTACAAGAAAGCGGATATTTACGTCAAAAACCACGAGCGTGAGTGTTTCATGCTTAAACACAATCTCTATGTCTGAAGATTAAATATGAAACAGACTGTCGCCGCTGGGTATTGACCTCGATGTCCACTTATATATTATCGCCTTAAATAGAACTGATGTAAACATCTTAATACTAAAAAGTGGGATTAAAATATCTCCGGAAACTTTAAGCAAACTCTTCATCAGAGAAAAAAAATCATTGGCGTAACAATTCTTTATTATTATTTTTTTTTTAACGGGGACAACGAAATACACATTTAGGGGACTAGACGGGAGAACAAAACTGGCGCAAGGTTCAAATATCGTCTTAATATATATATATATATATATATATATATATATATATATATATATATAAATAAAAAGTGAACATTGAAGTCAACAAAAAATTGAATAGCCTAGATCCTCTTTTCATCTAAATTCAGTCCTGTATATAGAAATATATTTTTCAGAGGAGGCACGGTGAAGTGATAGATAGCAGCTCAGTGAGGAATAGAAGATGCGAGTTCGAATTTCATTCTTTCTTTCTTTCTTACTCTTCTATATGGGGAAATATAGCCTAGGATGACAACTGGTCTACCGCAGAAAGAAATGGCAACCTACTGCGGGAAAAAAAATCTGCCTCGTCAGTCATGTATCGAAAGATACATGATCGCCTAAGCGTGTATTACGCATGGCATTTAAGTGACTGATACTGCAGATAACACGCAAATTTAAGTCATCTTAAAACTGGTGATTTATTACTTTCAGTACCTGTTATTGAATTATACTATTTAATTTCGATTTTCTTTGTGTGTGTGTGTATATATATATATATATATATATAGGGACCTAGTGTATTAAAGCAATAACTCGTGAATTTGGTGACGTAGTGATTGTGAGTTCAATCCCTGGATTGAGCAATTACGAAGCAGTCCTAAAAATAAAAACTAAACGATATCAACTAAACGAATTTCAGAACAATATAACGTTTATGAGATTTTAGAAGTACAAACCAATTCTAAAATTACATTGAGCTCCCAGCCATTCGCGTTTCAGCAGTCGCAGTTTTTTTTTTCTTTAAAAACTACGTACTTGTTATTCGCGGAACCCCAAATATTCACGTGTTTTTCTGAATACACACATATATATATATATATATATATATATATATATATATATATATATATTTGCTGATAACCTCTGACGAGTGGACGGACGGGTCCGTTTACGAAACTCTGGAATAGGGATGCTGAAACTAACATCAATCAGCTAAGTGAAAAACCTACTTGTGTGTGTATGTTTTAACGTATGATATATTTGTGGGTAAAGTGGTCAATATAAGAGAGAGCGTATGTATATATAAAAAGTTGTCACTGAGGTTAACACCATGTGACAACAGTCTTTTTCCTGCTTCGATGCAATCTTCAGGCCATGAAAATTGCCGTGAAGCATGAAACACTGTCGCCCTCAGTGTTCCTTATATATATATATATATATATATATATATATATATATATATATATATATATATATATATAAACAATATATGTTTGAATATATAACAGACAACGAATGTCTATTATGTTTAATCTTGAGCTGTTCTAAACTTCGTATAGTTGCTTTAATTTCGAGAGAAAATAAAGACAAAAATTGTTCAACATTCGAATATTATTATGGTGTTCGTCGATCTAAGCCTTGGTCTCGCATGAAACATCAGTAGAATGGTTATATGGGCATGTCAACAATGATATCATGTTATGTTTACATAGAAGTTTGCTATACGACGATAATGTTGTCACTATTTATGACGCCATAGAACCGCATCACCTATTTACTTCTATGTCAGCTTAACAGCATCATCTTCTATGGTGAATATCTTTGTTTAAATGTCCGTATAACCACTCTGAAGATGGCTTATGTGTGCCGAAAGCTTAGAGCAAGGAACAGGATAATTAAAAATATCCAAATTTTGGACAGTTTTTATTTTCTCCCGAAATTATAACAACCATACGAAGCTTGAAACGGCTCATGATCAAACATATAATAGCCATTCGGTGTCACATTTAACAATATATATATATATATATATATATATATATATATATATATATATATATAAAAATTTATGTCTGTATGTCTTATAGGTGTGCTATATTTATGGGATAAAGTGCTCAATATCAGAGACAGACCGTGTGTAAATATAAAAGTGAAGTCATTGAAGTCAACATTTGAAGCATGAAATAGCCTGTCGCCTCTAAGTATTGACTTCAATGTTCACTTATATATATATGTGTGTGATAAAGTTAATTGATAATTCCAGGAGGATATAAATCCTGAGAGCTCAATGTAATAACAGAGCAAGAGATAATTAACGAATCAGGGGCTTCAGAAAGCCATGGTAATATGTTATTTCGCAAAATCGAGAATTCGATTTCGCTGAGTCAGACCTTGTGGTTTCAAACTGCAACCGCCAGGTTCGACTCAGCGAAATCGAATTTCGATTTTGCGAAATAAAATATTACCATGGCTTTCTGAAGTCTCCATTTTGTTTGTTATATATATATATATAAAGGCCTCGCAATACATCTCTTAATTTCAAAAGAATTAACCTTGTTGAGGCTTACTGTAACATTTAACCTGAAAAAAAAAAAAAAAAATAAGCTAAATTTCAGGTTTAGATACACAGATGCTCATGAACTGTGTGTATACATTTTTTTAACAAATATTCTAAATCCTTATCTTTGTGACCCTTGTATTAAAAAAAAAAGGTTAGATATTTTAAAGTTTATTTCTCCCACTGAGTTCCATTCTTTTTTTTTTTTTTTTTTAAGAAAATTAAAAAAAAATATGACTGGGGGGGGAAGATTTCTTATTCTTGTTTTCCTGTCTGTTGCCCATAATTAATATTATTTAATTATAATTTTTTTTTTTAATTGCAGAAGTTAATTGTGTTTCGTTTCCGAAAATGTTTATTTTTCAATGATTAAAAAAAAAAAATCTAGGAAAAAAAAAAAAAAAGTAATGTGTTTTTTTCTTTTTTCGTTAAATTTCAAATACAAAAAAGAAATATTTTTTTCTGTGTTTGTTTTTTTGTTATTGTTTTGTTTTTTTTGTTTTTTTGTTATGTTTTTTTTTTTTTTTTTTTTTTTTTTTTAAAGAGGGGTCAGTCGTTGCCTTAAGTACGAAGACAAAAGTCCCGGATTTTTTTTTTTTTTTTTTTTAAATTTTAAAATTAAAAATTAAAATAACGAGAAAGGAAAAAAAAATTATAACGATTGATAATCTGATAGAATTGCGCCCATGTTTGAGACATCAGCCGGTGTTCCATTATTTACCGACACTACCGATGGTCCGGGTGGGTTGTTGTTGGTCGTGTTGTTGTTTGGAATTATATTCTGTAACATAGGGGTGGACGCGTTTAAAGTGGAGGCTTTCTGTAGATTGGCGTACACTGCCTGTTGTGGATCTTCCATTTTTGTCTGACCATTTATACTGCGAGGACTGTCCAGTTCCTTGGAGTCGCTTTGAGGAGAGTTTTCACCCAGTGCTTGCGAGACCGTCTGTTGTTGATTCTGTTCCCTATATGGCCCACAAAAAGAGAAAAAACAAAACAAAGATATCATATCGTGTGAACAGAGCGACATCATTCAATAAATAATAATAATAATATTGCGAATTATTAAAAAAAACAAAACAAAAAAATACACACAAAACAAAAATAACAATCAGTGTTGGTTCGAGTCAAGGATTAAGCAAATGAATGGTAGCTAAAAAAAACAAAAAAAAAAAAACAGGGATAACCCAAAATTTTTTTTATATTTCTGTTTTATCTAAAACTATTATGTCTTATGATCAGGCTATATTTTCGATAAAAGCTAATATTCACCAACTTTAACAAGGAGACCGTCCAGAATATTTGCAGGAGATTCCTAGGTCATATGGAGGCCATAGTTGAAACCAATGGTGATTTTTATTGAATAGTATTTTAAGATATGTTTACTAAAATTACGCAAAAATATGTTAACATGAGATGTCAGTGTTGTTTTCATTTTTGTGGCATTTAGACGACAATTTATCTATTGCACCCTCTGTGTGTGTGCATATGACATTTTTATGTTTATACATTCGTTGTTTTATAGATACAAATATTCAAGTAAATGCTCTATTTATAATAAACAGTATTAACAACATTTACTGGCCTGAATGTCCGAGAAATTGTCATAGAAAATATGCGTCCTCCGAAAGGAATCGAACCTGTATCCTATACGGAACCGTCATATAGCCTGACATTGCTTTTACCGATTTTGCCACAGAGGAGCCTTTTGGTTAGCAAAGTCGATTTTACTGTTTTTAATCTACAACTCTCCATGATTTTCTCACGTATATTCATATCTGCTCGATGCGTATCCAAATGTAAACAAATGACGTCACACATTATGAAATGGACAATCATTTGAAGTCATTTTATGTTCATACATTCTTTTTTATGAGATACAGGTTCGATTCCTCTCAGAGGACGCATATTTTCTATGACAATTTCTCGGACATTCAGACCGGTGAATGTTAATACTGTTTATTATAAACAGAGCATTTACTTAAATATTTGTATCTATAAAAAAGAATGTATGAACATACAAATGTCTTAAAATAATTGTCGGACATTTTCCATTTCATATATATATATATATATATATATATATATATATATAATGAATCATTCATACAAAAAAGTAAATTTAGTAAAGTTAATGATATAAAATAGTGAAATCACTTCGCTAAATAAATTTTAAAGATGCATTAACTCGCTTATCACTCGATGAATTTTATGATCCTTGGGTTTTTTTTTTTTTTTAATTAATTATAAAGTGTATTCGACAGGTTTTCCGGTCATCATCAGTTATGGAAACAATTTTGGTAAAATTCAGGTAGCATCCGAGACGAAAAAAAAATATAATGCAAATGTTGATGACCTGATGCAATATAACAGCTGTAAATTATATATTAATAAATATACATTTTTTTTTTCCTCGTCAGTAGAACGACTCGGAGTTTGATCCACAACGTAATCTTCAGGTGAGGAAAAAGATTGTGTAGTTATTAGTATTAAAAGGGTGTTTATTGATGAAATGATATCGTTTAATCTACCTTGCGAAATAAAATATTACCATGGGTTTCTAAAGTCTCCGCTTTCATATATATATAGATATATATAATATTAGTGGTATATATATATAAATTCCCAAGATAGAATCCAGGTAGAACTCAATTTCCAGGACAGAGTAATTAGTAGGTCTGATAATTTGATCCTGATTACGGTTCCAATGTAATAAATTATAACCATAGAATATTAGTGCTGGAGCCTTTATATATATATATATATATATATATATAGGCGTGAAAATGTGTTCGTCTGAGAGCAACAGAAGAACCGTAGGTACAACAGGAAGTGTAGTTTAAAAATAAATTTAATAAAGACGTTGTTATTCAACACTCCTTTCTTGTTGATACATGTTCACCATTGAAATAAGGGTATCACATCGATCGAAAAGTATACAGTGCAAAATTCAGATCTACATTCAACTCCTAACTAGGTGTCACGCTGTGGCCTTATTGGTTTTTCGACGTAGGCGCAATCTGCGAGCACCATCTGCGTAAAGTAAATTTGGCTTTTGAATTTTACCCAGTTCTTTATTGATTGTGCAGTCAGTCAACCGGAGTAGATTTTTTTTTTTTATTCAATGTATAGAGTAAAGTCACGGCGATTATTTATTTCTATGTTTTTGCTCGGTAGAGAGAAAAAAAACTTTTTTTTTCTTTACAAGAGTCACAGGTACTGATAAAAGGATTTATTACAGGGATACAAAGAAGACCACGACCAGAAAAGATTCATACAGAAGCGATAAAGAAGAAAAACTGAGGCAGGGAAGGGGGTTAATTCTCACCTTTCCTAACGATATTTCTTCGTACGTTACCCTAACGAACCTGACCTGAATTGGAACTCGGTTCTCAGATTTTCATTTCTGACCCTTTATCTATTACGTCACCCGCAAACCGAAGCTTCCAGCACATGATATTCCAAAGCGGTCACCCATCTAGGTACTGACAAGGCTGGACGTTGCTCAACTTCGCTGATCGTACGAGACCCAGTGTCCCAACGTGATAAAGCTGAAAAGCCCACCGTCCCTCTAAAAGACGAGTATTCGTACGAATCATTTGGTCAGCAAAAATAGCGTATACAGAGTCGGTGAATCCGTATTCCATTAGTGAGGAGGAAGTTCCATTGGGACAGCTTCGTCCCAAGAACCACTGCTTTGTGGAACAGACCCCCGTGAGGATGCTTCCCCAATCACTACAATCATGACATCTTCGAGCCTAGGTATAACCGTTATCTACTGTTAACATAGCTCTAATTTGCTCTCGGGCCTTGTATTGGGTTAACAACAGTAATACATTACATTATATATATATATATATATATATATATATATATATATATATATATATATACTTATGCAGTGTTACATTAGAACATATGTATATGTGTGCGTATGTATGGACATGTAAATGTACATATATGCGTACACATCTTCATACATACATATAAGTATGTTAGACAGCATGATTTATTCTACTGGGTGCTCTGGTATTACCCATAATCTATAACTCAACTAATTTATATTAATCTATAACGGGTTTAAGTTTAAATCCCCTATCGCTTATTAATAATATTGGACACCTTTAGTACAAAAACTATTCACTGTGAATCCCCAAAAAACACACTCGGGTCCTGTATAAGAAACGCCTCATATTAGGAACAGATATTAAACTACAAACAACAAAGTTTCTGGTCATAAATAAACCCCAGACCGATTCCCCCGGGAAAAGATATCTTACGCTCCCACCAATCGCTAACACAAACACATTCTCCTTAACAAGGCGTCTACCAGAGGAGGACTGACATTGAAAATAAATTTAAAACAATGCTCTGAGACAGACACTTAGGACTGATGTTAGCCTCGCACAGAACGGCTTGAAGTAGACTATCTATGTTGAGGTATTTTTTTATTTTTGTGTGTGTGTAAAATATATTTATTCTCTCACAGTAAGTAACACCTTGCTTGACTGGAAAGCAAGAAGCCGAAAGAGAATTCCACAAGCGAGAAGTGCGAGAGAAGAAACTGTTTGCATAGAACTTACGGTTACATTTCGGCATTTCGTCTGTAAAATGATGAGATCATCTTGCCAATCGAGTATTGCGCTCATATATAATAAAACGAGAGAGTAAAAAAATAAAAATTAAATAAATAAAATTATTTAATTTTTGATTTATTTTACTTTACATTTTTGTTTTATTTATTTGTTAATTTAATTTCTATTTTTTTTAAATTATGTTATTTTTTCACTTTTTATTTTATTTGTTATTTTAATCTTCACAAACAATGAAATTTCAGTTTGAGAAAATTTTGAAAGTTTATAGTAAGAAGAATATATATATATATATATATATGGCAATGATTTTACGATAAAATTTGTATTAATTAGCGGATTTTGGTGAAATTCTCAATATATTTATATAGGTGATATGTGGTGTGAGTTTAGGTTTATTATATATATATATAATCTCCTAATTAAAAATGTTAAGTTGTTTTATATGTCATGTCAGGTGATATTACGCAAGTAATATTTTTTATTACAAATAAATCGAAAAGATTTCACACAATATCTCAAATATCCTAGTAAATTAGTATTTAACCAGTAATACGATTTCTCGCTATTATACAAGTTTCAATTTGTTAACATTTGTACTATTTCAAATTTACCATTATTTCTATGAATTATATTCCATCCCCGAAATCTTTTACTTTGGTTTTCCATTCGGGTTTAATAATGGAATAGGAAAAAATGTACCCTAGCCTTCCAACTCTAGGATCAAAATCCGAACCTCAATTTAATAATATCGGTCGGCGCCGTCAATACTGATGTGCGACACTGTTACCCCAAGCCTTGTGAGAGAAATAGAATAGACACATCTGTTTGGAAACAGATGAGTGTTGTGCTAGCGCGAAGTCACAAGACATCGGGGCCGAGGGTTTGAGTGTGCTGGCCTTCTTTACGCTAAATTATCCGCCCTCTCCTAAAAAAGACTAATTGGACTTCGCTCAGTGTAATTAAAGTAGAAAAAGCAAGTTATTGTACTTTGATGATTAGAATGTTCGCAGTCTGATCATGAAACTCGGGTTCGAATCTCACCATGGTCGATTTGTCAGGAAGGAGGCTTCCCGTTGTGCGGCACCACTGGAGAGGCGGAGCCCTTGGGGGCCCGTTGATAGATGTGCTAGCGACGCGCACAATGACTTCAAATCATCGCAGTCGAGGGCTTGAGCGTGCTGACCTTGTTCAAATTGTTGATCACGCTAGATAGTTTCTGGGAAAGAGCGTGCTAAGATCTGCTCAGCATAAACCACGGAGTTTATGTAGGTGTTGAATAAACACAAATGCACCTGAGCAAGCGTCTGCAATAGGGATCGGCTAACCGCCCCAGTAGACGAGTATATTCGAATACGAGCGGCCAGCTATACATACATATTTAAATCTTGTTTATAATTAAGATATATTTGGTTATGATAAAATAATTTAATAAGATCTTTAAATTTGTTTATATGAAGTAGATTTCTCTTATATATATATATATATATATATATATATATAGCTTTAAAGCCAATGTTATTTCATCCCCCAACAAACTGGCTTCGGGAAATTATTGTTGAAAAGTGTTTCTTTCATGTTTTACTTAATTATCTATAACTCGTGTGCCTGAAGAGGAAATCATTTCCCCATGGTTAATAAAGTTTTTATAACACTTATTTTATATTTGTGAGGAAATTCGCTTACATAATTAAGGAGATATGAATTTTACTATTGGATTTTTTATATAGTGAAGTGATAAATTCTTCATTATTAGCATCGACTAGAACCTCCAGAAAAAGGATTCTATTTTTAAAGTCGACTTCATAAATATATTATGAATATAAAACTGGACATTGAAGTCAACACCCGAGAATCTGTTTTATGCTAAACGCAATAGGCAGGCAATGTGTTTAGCATGGAACGGTCCGTCGCCTCTGGGTGCTAATATCAATGTCCACTTTTATATTTACATACGCACTAATTCTGATATTTAGCACTTTAACCCATAAATATAGCTCACCTTAAAACTATATTTCATCATTTTATATTTATCAGGGCGCAATTTTCTCATATATAGGAAAACACGAAGATGACAGTTTGAAATTGTCGAAAGTACTTAGCATGTGACTTTCAGCGGACAACAGTTCGAATATACGGATCTTTTTATTCAAGGAATTGATAGTAAGTTAATTCCTCATTAATTTTGTTAGCGAAGTGATTTCGCTATTAATCACATTAACACTGTTATTTAATTGGTTGTATAAATGGTTTCTTTATTATATAAAATATAATCTACATATATATATATATATATATTATATATATGTACGTGTTTGTGTAAAAATTCAGATATATCTAAAAATATATCTGTAAAAAGATTAAATAAAGACAAGAGGATGTTTTGACGGCAAAGGTAAGGATTTTATTTTGAAACAAGTATTTATAAACAGAAGAAAAAAATGGAGCTACATCATCTTTCATTTATTAGGCATTAAATTACATCACTTAATATCCTCCATAGTTTGTCTTAACTTTCACTTAGCCTGAAATGTATTTGAGGATTCTGAAATTTTAGAATTCTGATAAACTAACGATAGTTTCTTAATTCTGTTTATAAATGCTGCAAAATGAAATTGCATTTGCCTGGATAAACTCCATCAGCGGACGTAACGCGTCGGCTAAGAAAATTTTTCTTTTGTCATATCTGTCTTTCGTTCGGGATGTATACAATTGTGGGTTTACGGTTTTGATTTAGGCCGGATAGGTGCTTCCATGTGAGTTTGGTTGATGTGTGCATGATATGAACGCACCGGCCATATTTTTCCATCACTGGCCTGCCTAGAATGAATAAAGGTTCCCATCGTCACTACAGGTGCCTACCGCGTATTAGCATGAAACTGGCGGTAGTGGTCGGAGACTGTGCACGGGAAATTTAATTCGTAATTTAAATAATTACCTCCTTTTATATGGCGTGAAACACTTTTTCTTTCCGGTGTTAATTCACGGCAGACTCATTTTAAAAGCTGCTTATGTTTGTCTGTCTCTTTCATATATATAGTACAGGAATCATTCATACAAAAAACAGATTAATGAAGTTAATGATATAAATGGCGAGAATACTTCTTCGCAAACAAATTTATTAAAATTACATTAACCCACGAACCTCTAGATGAATTTTATGATCCCTGCTTTTAATAAATTCAACTTGTATAAGGTCTTTTTTTGCTAGTACTTTCATCTGTTTAGACAGACATCATCAGGCATGGACATTGATTTATATCATTAACTTCACTAATCTTTTTTTTTTTTTTTTTTTTTTTTGGTATGAATGATTCATGTAATATAAATTGTACTGCACCACATATTTGATTTAAAAAGAACTGATCCGACGTGCAACTTCTGGGATAATAGCTGCGACTTTGCTCTATTTATTAAACAATTTAGTTCATGCCACATCGACTGAAAAAAACTACTTACAACAAAAGAATTCTCCAATTACCATATTAGTAAAAAAAAAAAAAAACGCACTCTTTTAAATTTTCAAAAAATTCAACCTTAGCGTTGCGACCGCACGTTCCAGAATTTCTTAAAGTTAATAACACATTTCTAAAAAACATATTTCGATTCACATCTAACCTTTCGTGTCCCGCTATTACCTGGATGTATTAAAAAAAAATAAATAAATTTCCATGCCTGTTGATGTCTGTTATGAACAGATGAAAATACTTGCAAAAAAAGTCCCTATACAAGTTGAATTTATTCAAAACAGGGATCATAACATTCATCTAGATGTTCGTGGGTTAATGTAATTTTAATAATTTTTGTTTGTGAAAATGTATTCTCGCCATTTATATCATTAAATTCACTAATCTGTTTTTTGTATGAATGATTTATATAATATAAATTGAACTGTACCATATATATAACAAATTTGTTACTGATGGGGATAATTCCAAGCAGGGTAATAGTCTAGCGATAACTCAATGTAAACTACAGTGAATAATAATAATAATAATAATAATAAAGAAAACCTTAAATATTCATTTCGGTTATAATTTATTTCGTGAATAGATATTCATCTCTTCAGACCAAAATCTCTTAGTAAAGAGTTATATATCTAAGTACGATGAGAACGAATAGAATACACTTCTAACGCTCGTAACATTTAAAAGAGGGCTCAATACATAGTAGACCAATGCTTATCTTATTATTTGTATAATTAATTTGGGTTTAAATTAATTCTTTATTGATCTCCGTGGTAGTATTGTTAGCATCTTATACGAATGTATTGGTATTTAATTAGTATTTTTGACATTTTACATTGATTGGTTGATATTAGTAATATCTTGTATGGATGATATTTAACGGTTGCATATAATTTACCAAATAATTCTATAAGTTTAGATTATTTACTAGTTTCGTAAAGAGGCTTCTTATTTATCTACTACAAAAAAGTTATGTAGGGAATCCACAAAGCATGTAACTAGTTGGGCATTCGGTTAAATTACCTCTACCTCCCACCCTCTTCTCTTATTTCTTATGAAAGAAGACTATCTGGCATATGTATATTTTATGTAACCATATGTATCAGTGTTTAAATTAATATCTGGCCGCTGTTACATGACAAACCCTCAAGTCTTATGTCTTTTTTTTTTTTTAAAAAAAAGAGGATGTATTTTGATTTTGAAATCAAATTAATCGTTCACTCGTCCGTAATTTACAATCGTCTGAGGAGACACAGTGTTATGCGTTGAAACGGGACTGCAATTGTGTAGCGATTCATATATTTTTTATTTTTTGTTGTAATATTCTTATATATAAAATGAGAGAGTGAGAAGGTGTACGTGGGACTAGCTTTCCAGCTCTGGTGAAATTTTGCATACACATCCAGAGAGAGAATATCTCTTACTCTCTCTGGCATTCACATTTAATTAGAGAGACAGTGAACGTTTGTCGCGCCCACAATCTTAATTCAAGCAAACGTCGAATAATAAATGAACATTTCATAGAGAAATAAAAAAATCAGTAGGTTTGGTTAATATTTCGATGTTTATTTTCATCATTATCCTCAATTTCTTTATATTCCATAAAGAAATGACTCTCAAAAACTCGAGTACAAAAGACATATAGACAAAAAGATGGTAAAAAATGGCATTATGTGATTATATGCGAATTTAAAAAAAAATATAAACATAAAAAAAGCTATGTTTACGAAGAGAAAAATCTAGGCTCATCAAATATGAAGATAGGCAAAAAAAACGTCAGGCTAGCCAACTTGACTCGGTGGCGTCTAAAACTATTTTTTTTTTTAAATATCGGCTTGGCATAGGATATGATTTTCTTTAACTATTAGAATTAGGACATTTTAAAAAAAATTGTGTAAGAAATGTGGTTATGACAATTTACGGAACTGTTTCGTCGTGATAAAAATATACTGTAAAAAGTATTGTTCCACTGTAGCATACCCTTCGTTATATATATATATATATATATATAAGCATGCTATGTTACAGGGATACGACAGAAAGAGGGTCACTATCAAGCTTTGTAAGAATAGCCAGCGAAATTAACTCGCCGATGATTGATTACTTTTTGTTATTGCTTTCAAAGTAGAAAGATATATGGAAAACGTTATTTTATCATTATACTTCTATTTTTTTTTTCTTTTTGCCACTGAAATACTCCCTGTTGTTTTGTATTGCCACCAAAACGTTTCGACCTATCCTTCAGTTTTCTTCAATTTATTTAATATGCAAGAAAGAGAAAGATGTTGTTTTGTCTTCTCGAACAAGATTATATCATGTTTTGATAACAAACAAAAAGTTCATATATAAGTGGAATGTTCCAGGTCGTTAAATATATAGACAATATATTTTTGCAACCAATAAAAATGTTTGGTTTGGAGGATTTAATATACCCCCATCCAAAAAAAAAATATATATTTCTTAAAATATTGTTTTACCAAGAAAAATAATTTGGCGCCTTGATTAGTATAATATATCGAATTGAAATATTAAAAACAAAATTCGAATAGAATTGGAAAATAATTCTTTTTTTTAAAATGACCAATTCAGTAATATACTCCTTTCTTATACAATATATGTATATTTTTTTTCTTGTATTTTTCTCAGACTTTTATGGCTAAATTTGCAATAACGTTATGGGATTTTAAAAAATATATCACAAATCTCCCAACGATTTTCTTTCCTAGGATCATTTAAACTATTATGAGACTTTCAATGTCACATGATATAAGAGAACTCTTCTCAAGAAAAGAAAAATGGTCATGAAAGCATTTTTGATGACGGCTGTAACAGAGTTGCTTCTGGGGGAGATAGCAGGTTAACGAAGTATGGGTAAGTTTGATTTTCAGCTATGTCACTCCGCGAAAAGGTATGTTGTGGAGAACTTCCGAAGGCACTTTCCGGGCGACTAGATGAAGGCAGAAAATAAGGATTAGAATAAATGCGTAAGATAAATGGTTCATCGATATTTATACAACGGTCAGTAAGCGTGAACTATTAGTTCCAGCAATCTAAAAAGAAAAGACACAAATGCGTTTTTATTTATCAATGTACGAGGGCAAGTCAATAATTATCCGCACTTCTGCCATAACATATCTTTAGGTTTATCACACTCCCTTTTGCTCATTCTGTGCTTAGAGTTGGTCAGGGGATCGAAGTTTGAGCCGAATCGCGCCAGTTTTCTTGCCGCTTCTCTTCTAGCTATGTACACCAGGGAGGAACAAAGGAACCTAATCTGCAGAGAACATGCTACCTCATCAATGATAACACGCCGGTTGGCCATTAGATCTCTCGAGCAGGAGGGATCTTCTCGCCAGTGATGGAACTTCGTGTGTCACGCTTGTCCGGCCACTTTTAAACTTCTCGATCCACTCATACAAACTTCTACGCGGTAATGCACTGTCGCTGTATTTTGTCAAAAATTTCTGACGAATCCCTGACACACCTTCCAACCAGAGAAATCAAGTCACTGCTCTTTGTTCCTACTTGGTGCACACTGCTAGCGGAGCGGCCAAGTTTACACTGTAACAGCAGCAAATAAAACTGGTGCGATCAAGCTCAAAATTCGATCCCGTGACCCCAATAGTATCAACTATAAGCATGGCATGCTAGGTTATATTATTATCAAATATTTTTATAATATAACGTAGTTTGACGATCACTGAAGCGAAGGTATATATATATATATATATATATATATATATATGAAATGGACAAATTCCGACAATTATTTTAAGACAGGCTATAGGACGGTTCCGTATAGGATACAGGTTCGATACCTGTCGGAGAACACATATTTTCTCTGAAAATTTCTCGGACATTCAGGCCGATAAATGTCGTTAATACTGTTTATTATGAACAGATCATTTACTTAAATATTTGTATCTATAAAAACAACGCATAAACATAAGAAATGTCTTGTGTGTATATATATATATACAAGCTCTGAAATTACAGCAGATGCAGGGACATATCACCCAGGGAATCATCAAATTCTCAGGTCAAGCAATCACAAATAAACTTGGTGATACAAATTTTAGCCAACAAGGAACAAGACTAGGACCAGAGCCACCCGGAACGTTGCTCGTCACATGCATGAGTGTCGCCACTGTTAAAAGGCATTACCCACTATACGAATACTATGCTCAAATTCACCGTTTGATCTCCGTAAACATTCAGCAAGCGCAGATGAATGTCAATAGGGTAACAAAATAAGAAGCAAAATCAGTATGGGGGGGATTTAATTACACACTAACGGCATATTGTCAATCTACTATCTCTAACAGCGCAAAACAAAATATTTAGAAAAAAGAACATTACGGGTTATTGATGGGAAGGTTCACCCTCTTCTTCCATACCACTAGCATGTGGCTGACGTCGCAGGCTAATAAAATAAAATAAGAGGCATCATTATATATATATGAGTAGACAAGTTTTCTTATCGTCCGGTTCACACTCCACCATGTGCTTTGAAGACGAGTAAAAATTTAGCCTTTGTTTCATGTTTAGAAGTCTTTTCCTTTACATTCACTTCCGGTGGCCCTTCGCGTCTTGGTGGCATTACTACCTTGCATGCGGGTTGCTGCCTCTTACACAGTAACACTACCTCGAGTGGCTCTTGGGACTTGTACAGGGTGAACAACATTATATATATATATATATATATATATATATATAACACAGACAGAGAAAGATTACACACACTCACTTGATTACATAAAACACCCTCCCAGCCCAAATTGGCGAAGGTGTGTATATATATATATATATATATATATATATATGCCCGAATAAACAGGACAGAATGCCCTTTGTTCAAACTAACGAGACATGACAAATCCGATTCGTCATTTGCCTTCCCCTACCATCGACATCAACCTAGCGCTTCTAATCCAGACCCCCACCGCCCTTGACAGTCCCCTAAGACGAGAACACACAGCCTATTCAAATTTGAAATCTACACCCTACGAAATCTCAGATCGGATGGACAGAAGAGGGCACCGAGTGAATGGGCAGAAAAGCGACCTACCCAGCAAAAAATCACTGGCCCTCCCCCAAAAGAGAAATAATACAAACAAAAAGGAAACAAGAAAAAAAAAAATAATATCATAGAAAAAAAAAAAAAACTCTGGCCGTGTGACAGTTTTGTTTTGTGTTTTTAAGTGTGAAAGCTAAAAGTTACGCCGAAGAGCATGTTGGTTATCAAAAACATATTTAAAGAAAAAAAAAAAAAATTTAATTGTGAGTATTGTTACATAAAATATAAAATTTTTCCTATATCTTTTTATCTGGAGGAGATAATAACGCATAATAATAATGTTATTAGCCATGTAAAAAGTAAAGAGCGTACAGAAATATTAATACCTTACTCGTATTCGGGGATACACTTCTACTAGGTGATAGCGAATCCCTATTGCAGACGCTCGCCCAGACACATTTGTGTTTGTTCAACACACACAGAGCGAAACTGTGGTTTATAATGCAACTATGCTGAGCAGACCTTAGTTACAGTTTCTGGGAGAGAGCGTGTTATCTGGAATGATCAATAATCTGAACAACACCAGCACACTCAAAGCCTCGGTCACGATAACTTGTGACTTTGTGCTAGCACAGCTATCAATAGCACCAAGTATTCCTTCCACTCAATTTCACTCAAGGCTTGGATCGACTCGTGGTATGGTTTTCAGGCACTTCCCAAAGGTAGAGAAATAAAGCTATTACAATTACATAGTTGTCTAACACTTTATTACGAATAATTATCCATTTTTTTCCTTCCAGCATTACATGTCCAAATCTTCAACAAGGGAGTTAAAAATCAATTGCCAGAAGCAATTATTTAAAATCGATATACACTGAGAAATTACTGAAAAATATCTTTCTTAGCTAAAATTCAAATTTAAAATACCGTTTTGGGGAAGAAGTTAAACTACGTCCAACGGCAAGGCCTCTGATCAGGAGGTTTTTAGGAACGTGACATCACCTCTTAGTTGCTGTGGTTCCCAGGTATACCCTAGCCCGGAGTGGTAGCACCTGTCAGGGTCCCAGCTATGGGCACATAGTCAACCCTCAAATTGTGTTTAAAACACTATGTAAGTGTAAAAATAGGTTTTCATACCAGAAATGAATTTTTGACGAAAATATTACCAGCAATACATTTTTGGAAAAAAAAATTACCAGCAATAAAAATTTTGTCGACATTAAATAACCCATTGAGGTTGATATACCGGAAAACAAGCCAAACCAAACCAAGCCAATAGATAGATAGATAGATAGATAGATAGAAAATATTACCAGCAATAAAAATCTTTTGATATTAAATAACCCATGGCACAAAACAAAACAAACCTCCCAATGATATCAGGTATCCCCAAACCTGCCTTGATATGTCCTACTAAAGAACTTGTATGCCTTCTTCTATCAAGGAAGATTTTCTGTTCGTGGTCGGTTGTCATTAATTTCACAGATTAAGAAAATAAAAAGCAGGGATATCCATTTTTATTGTAACAAGAAATGAATAGGTATATCGATATAGTCACTGTTACTTCCGCTCATACATCGATACCAACAAACTAATGATGTATTGACATGAAATGTGTGTGTGTATATATATATATATATATATATGTTAAGAAATGGACGAGGTCCGACAATTTATTTATTAAAGACATTTTTATTTATGTTTAACGTTGTTATTTTATAGATACAAGTATTTAAGCAAATGCTCTGTTTATGATAAACAGTATTAAATAACATTTACCGGCCTGAATGTCCGAGAAATTTTCATAGAAAATATTCGTTCATAGACAGGATTCGAACCTACATCCTATACGAACCGTCATATATTTGACGTAAATTAACCACTCTACCATATGAACCTTATGGTGGTCGAATTTACTGTATAAACTACAATCTTCCATGAATTTCTTAACATATGACGTCATTTGTTTACATTCGATACGCCAGAGCAGTTATGAATGTAGGATGTAGTTTATAACAGTAAAATCGACCTTGTCTACCATAAGGTTCATGGTGGCCGAACGACGTCAGCGTTTGACGGTTCCGTATAGGATGCAGGTTCGAATCCTGTCTATGAACGAATATTTTCTATGAAAATTTCTCAGACATTCAGGCCGGTAAATGTTATTTAATACTGTTTATCATAAACAGAGCATTTGCTTAAATACTTGTATCTATAAAATAACAACGTTAAACATAAATAAAAATGTCTTTAATAAATAAATATATATATATATATATGCTAGTCCTGTGTAACTGAAATTGTGATACACATACTGGTGTAAATAGGCGAACCATGAGATGCCGGTACGCGGCTTCCAAAGAAAGAAAAGATAAATCTTAAAACTAATCCCTTTTATTTCTTTTTGGTTAAATGAGTAGAATATACAGTGGTTACTGAAGTTGCTTCGAAAGCCGTTCTGCCGTGTCTTTTAGACAAAATACAAAAATAAAATGGATTTTCCTTTTCAGTTTCATGTGACATTGTCATCAAATCTTTCTTCATTTGAAGACAAGTTAAACGCAGTACTCGGTTGTTAGCTAGGTTGCATCCGTTTACATTTGAAATTGCTGAATGAAACCGTAAGTTCTATGCTAACAGTTTCTTCCCCCCCCTCATTTCTCGGTTGTGAAACTCTTTTCCTGGTTTTTGCTTTCCAATTAACTTTGATGTTGAAAAAACTTCAAAGTCAATCGTTTTCTTTTGTCTTCTAAATTCCTCTTCTTTTATTGTTCTCAATCCTTAATGGGTTTTTTCTCATATTGTCTTATACGCACTGACCCTCTTGCGTCTTAGCGTCTTTATTGCCTTGCTTGGGGTGAAATGCTTCAACAATATTAGAAAACTGCTTATATTTGTAAGTAGTTTAAATTTTACTTATAATTTATCGTTTTATCATTTAATATTTTAAAAATATTATGGTAGGTTTGTTTCCATAATGTCCAGTGGCGCCAAAGAAGACCACTGCGCAAGACAGTGGCGCCAAAAACGACAACCACGGAAAATAAAACAGATTTCAAATTTTAAAATAATTTTCATTTTTTACATTTTCAGAATTACGTCACAGCATAGTAGGTTTTTTTGTTTGTTTGTTTTTGTCCTCAAATAATTTCGGAAGTATTCCAGACCCCATATTAAGTCCTTCTAGTCGCAGTATCCATTGTAGAATTCCACTCAAAATTTAAAAAAAAAAATGCATGATACTCTGTGGGGATTGAAATCAATCGTTTGACAATGGCCAGCGAAACGTTATAAACCTAACAAAGATATAAAATGCATGTTTTTTGTTTTGTATTTTTTAAATTTTTCTTTCCTGAACATGTAGGCCACTACTCTATATCTTTGAGAAGAACACAAAAACAATAAACAGTGTTGGGGTAGAGATGGAAAAAAAAAAAGATTTTAAAAATTAAAAACAGCCCGGAGAAGAAAATCACACAAGCGGCGACGGAGAGACGGGTTACCTGTTCAATCTACCCCTTACACACATAAAGCAGTAAGAAAGCGTGTATACAGGGGGTAGTCTTGACGTATCATCGACAACCCTTTCTATTCAGCCGGCCCTTCTTACACGATATGGTGTCAGGCCTTGTCACACGGAACTGGTTGTAGTGGTCCTGGTATGGCCGAGGTCAGAAAATACGAAATCGATCATTTTGCGAACGCGTGTCTAGACGAAATGAGAGATAACAGACAACATGGCTTCGAAATGTACTTGCTGGGCGATTTTTCGGGGGTCTTGTTCGTCGGGGTCTGTTCGCTGTGAACGTGACACGGTTTAGTGGCGGGTTAACTTGTTGGGATAGATTTAACAAAGTATTTTGCTTTAAGATGGGTAAAGGTCTGTCTCGTGACTAAAAGTGCCATATGATTATATTCTTTCAAAATGTTGCTACATCTATGGGTGAAGAGAGCTTGTAGATATAAACTGTGGGCCGAAAAACCATTGTTGCTTGCATTTCCCCGCCTTAGAAGATCATATATGATACTCTTCTTTGTATTGGCTTAATAGGAGTATGAAAACTCGTCTATCACTCGGTTCAAACTCTCCTTTTTTTTAAATAAAACAGGAGTAGGGGTTTTAAAACAGGAGTAGGGGTTTATCCCTTGTTTCCTACTTAGAATTGGGTTTCCGGTTTGTTTCGACGTTTACTTCAACTCTATACTTTTAAAATCTTCGCCTGAACTCTGAAATTTTATTTGCTAATTATATTTTCTTCTCAACAGGGGTAAATAGGTTCGCCTATCAGCCTGTTCACACTCCTCTCCAGTCGTTTGAACAGGAGTAAAGGTTTGTACCTGGTTTTTTGCTTAGAATTTTGTTTTCGGTTCCTTCTAAATGCTTTTATCGTCCTGGGTATGACGATAAACTACGTCCAACAGTAAAGCCTCTGATCAGGAGGTTTCGAGGAGCATGGAATCCCCTCTTAATTGCTGGTGTTCCCAGGTCCGCCCGGACCCGAGGTAGTAGCACCTGTTAAGGTCCCAGCTATGGGTAAATAGTTGACCCCCAATCTAGGGTCAAAGCACTATAAAAGTGTAAAAATAAGGTTTAATACCAGAAATACTTTGTAAAAAAAAATAAAAAAATACCAGCAAAACATTTTTGAAGAAAAATATTACCAGAAATAGATTTTTGACAAAACAAAATATTACCAGCAATAAAAAATGTTGTCGGCATTAAATAACCCATTGAGGTTGATATGCCGTAAAACAAAATAAACCAAACCAAATGCTTTTAATTCTGTTTCACTCTCAGTAGCTACCTTTGTTTTAATGGCATTATCGCCTTGCCTGGGGAATCGAACCTGCATCCTATACGGGAACCGTCATATAGCAGATATGAATGTACGTGAGAGAATCATGGAAGTTTGTAGTTTAAAGGCAGTAAAATCGACCTTGCTAACCGAACGCTTCTCTGTGGGCCAATCGGTTAAAGGCACGTCAGGCTATATGACGCTTCCCTATAGGATACAGGTTCGATTCCTCTCGGAGGACGAATATTTTCTATGAAAATTTCTCGGACATTCAGGCCGGTAAATGTTTAATACTGTTTATTATAAACAGAGCATTCCTTGCCTGGGGTAAATCGAATAAAAAAAAAATAAAGTGCTTTATACATTTAGACTATGGAAAGAGTTTTATCTTACATTATCCTGTTCAGGGTTAACGTTTATGTCTGTGTCTTACGGCCATTGTCACGTTGAAACACTGGTTCGTGTACGAGCATTGAAGTGAAGCAACATCGAGCCTGGTCAATATCTACGTGAGTGACCGCTTGGGAATACCAGCTGCTTTAAGCTTGGATGTACGGGGGTGTAATGGATAACCGACCGGAATTTTTAATTTACGCACATACATCTGGGAAAGTTATGAATGTACTTATGGGTTAAGTAGTAAGAGTTGCATAGGTAAAAAAAAAAAGGCGGGGTATTAGAATAACGGTTACAGTAATATATATATATATATATATATATATATATATATGAAAAATTCTCCGAGTTAGCCTGTGACAAAAGACAAAAAGAAAACTGTATTATTAGCCGACACGTTTCGTCCAATGTAGACTTTTGAAAGCAATAAATTCATTTCGTTTTTGCCTTGAAAATGTCAGCATTGGACGAAACGCCTCGGCTAATAATACAATTTTCTTATTGTCTTATATAATATTTTTGTTATAATAAATTACAAAAAAAAAAACTTAACATCGCTACCCAAACTTTCATATTTCATTTAGTAAGATTGTACTTCAGGCGATGTTAAATAACTTGTGGTAAAAACGATAAATTATTTTTAGCATTAGTTATCTAAGTACCATCTTAGTACGGAAACATGAAAGTTTTTGTGTAGCGATGTAAAATGTTTTATTGTAACTTATATATTATAGTAATATTTTGCTCTACTTTGTATTGAGCACTTTTCTTAAAAAAGTAAATCCTACGAACTGTGAATTTTTATTCCATTTGGAGATTATATGAAACAAACACTGATAAAAAACAATTTGCCCAATGAATTAGACCAACATATAAAACATTACCATTCTAACGTACATAATAATACAGAAAAAAAGACTGGCAAAAATAATACAATTAAGCTTTTCTATAAAAATGCTCACCAACTATAAACTCGACGATCTGGCTATATATATATATATATATATATATATATATATAAAGGTTAACTGTAACCGGTGACGAAACTCCTACTCAGGTGTTCTGTGGAGTCAAGGTTCACCCCTTATTTGCCATTACTCTCTCGTCCACTCTGACTTAATAATAGTTTCTGTTTCGGTCAAATCGATCTGTCACCTGTAAATTAGGACGATGAGCTACTTAGCTCACTGGGAGTGCTAGAGTCTTTGTTAAGTTATCCATCTAGAAGACACTAATATAAACCAATACGATTGCATCCAATGGTACACACTCGCCCTTCTATTTGGGTAAATGCTATCCCGGTTTAGAAAGAGATTTGGGCCAGCCTAAGGCTTTTTCCTCCTTTTTTTTTTTTTAAGCACAGACTTTGCTTATTAAAAAGTATCATCACTAGATCTGTCTGTTTAAAGCACAATGCCTAGCTAGAGCGGACATTTTTTTTAAAAAAGTATACAAATTTATAAAATTGATAGCAATGTGGCAAAGACCGTAGGCCCATAGACAAATCAAACACTTTCGTTTACATCACTTAAATTCGCTGTTTTCCTGTCGAACGGATTTTTTTTTAAATTAATAAAGCAAAACTCACCATAAGGAAATATATTTTTAAGCAACAATTACCGTTTGAAACCGTGCAGTATATACGACTATAATTAATTTTATTATTAACGTCTCGGCAATAAAAATATTAGTGTACTATGTAAAATCAATTTCATAATTCCGTTTTTCAGTCTTTCTTTACAGGATAATGTGGTTACAGCACATGATTGGTGTCACTGAAAATGAGGCACAATACACGTAAATAATGACAATAACAAATATATTGCAAAACAGCTACTCCCGATCTATATTTCTGAGATGAGGTATTATGTACATTATTTACATTATTCGGACTATTGTCCTCATCTTTGTCACCATATTTATTACAACGTTTCGGCCTTTCAGTATCTGTCTATATTTCTGAGATGAGGTATTATGTACACTATTTACATTATTCGGACTATTGTCCTCATCTATATCGCCATGTTTATCACAACGTTTCGGCCGTTGTACGCTCCGGTCTTCTTCAGATGATTGAGATGTCGAACTGAGCCCTTTATTTCGCTCACTGGGGTAGACTGTCCTAGTTCCTCGAGGACACATGGCACACTGGATAAAGGCGTTGCTTAGATCAAGTGACAGGACCCAAAGAGTGTGAGCTCAATGGAGAACTTGGAAAGGGGAATTAACAGGAGATATCTGATAACTGACATCCATTAGACATGGCACGTGGAACTAGAACAGTCTACCCCAGTGATCGAAATAAAGGGTTCAGTTCGACAACCACCTGAAGAAGGCCGGAGCGTACAACGGCCGAAACGTTGTAATAAATATGCCGACAATAATGTAAATAGCTACTCCCTAGTTACCGTAAATGACTGAACTAATAACCCACGCCGATTTAACGCCCCCTGCTAAATAAATGTTCCAGAGTAAAGGCTAATAAGCGTTCTTTGCTGAATAAACAGATCCAACCTAAGGAAAGGAGGCGCTTATTCAAAGGAATTTGTTTTCGAGAGGCGCTTAATCAACAACTGTACATTTAAAGTTATCTTCTGAACCATGCAAAAAATTATAGCCAATAATCAGTAGCAGACTAGGTGTGTGTGTGTGTGTATATATATATATATATATATATATATATATATATAAACGTGTGTGGGTGTTTACCAGGAGACAAAGTGTGGGGTCCACCCAAAACTACAATATTATCATTTAATTTCCATAACGAATAAGATTTTTGAAACATACACATGGAAAAGAGGTCATGTATATTATTTACATTATTCAGACTTTTTATCCTCATCTTCATCGCCATATTCATAACGTTTCGGCCGCTGTACGCTCCGGAATTCTTCACATGGCCCAATTGATAAAGACGTTGGTTAGATCCAGTGACTAGACCCAAAGAGTTGTGAGTTCAATACCAGGACACAGCAGTGGCGAACCAAAAAACTTTGAGAGCTGATTTAAAGGGAAAAACTAAGACATGCGGAAGAGGCTTGGCACGTGGAACTAGAACAATATACACCGGTGAAGGAAATAAAAGGTTCGGTTCGAAATTCCAATCACCTGAAGAAGACCAGGGCTTACAACGACCGAAACGTTGTGAATATGGCAATGAAGATGAGGATAACAGTCCGAATAATGTAAATAATGCAAGTAATCACAATACCTCATCTCAGAGAGATGGATATGAACATAAATAGAGAGAGAGAGAGAGAGAAATAGACTGATCGATATGAATAGAATACTTAAAATAGAAGAAAGGGTTCGGTTCGAAATTACAATTACCTGAAGAAGGCCGGAGCGTACGACGGCCAAAACGTTGTCAATATGGCAATGAAGATGAGGATAACGGTCCGAATAATTAAATAATAAATGATTATAATACTTCATCTCAGAGAGAGAGAGAGAGAGAGGGAGGGGGGCAAAGGCAAAAAAGGGATACAATTAAAATTTGTGTGTGTGTGGGGCGGATATGTATTTCTTTGTTGGGACTTACGCATCTCGGGAAACCTGAATACAATGCCGTCTCGAGAATTCAAAGAAGGGACTAGACTAAGCATGATATGACGTCCGGTCAGTAGGTGGTCAAGGTAACGTTCTACATACGAGAACAAGTCGGCTTCCTGATCGAAGCTGTTATCATGAACCTGCCTGTCAAGCCCTGGCTTCCCGCAAGCGGATGGTGTCAGTGCGAACCATGGAGTGGAGACCTATCGATCACCTCAAACAATTCGCAGCCAAGGCGTTCCTGCTCAAAGACTTCTACTCCCAAACCCTCCTACCCTACCATACGGTGGCTGCGAACGTCTGATCACATCCAACATAGGACTCCTTTCACACAGGTGGAAATGTCCATGGGTTCCACATTACTCGGCAACAAACTCCGCCAAGGACGATGTCAGTGTACAGTACTGACAGTAGATACCAAATGTAAATCATCATCATCACATTGACTTTTGTAATCGTGGTGGGGGATCCGAATGCGGAAACCATATTATTAGGTTGGTGCAAAAATAATGACGTAATAATGTCGTTTTTTGACGTATTTTTTAAGGTCAAAAAACGACATTATTACGTCATTATTTTTGCACCAACCTAATAAATCTCTTTTACAATGGTCTATCAACGGTAGCCATCAGCAATTCTGATATAGTCATACCCGTTCATTGCTTAACATTGGACAATCAGCTTTTGCATTAATATCCTCTCCTACGTCCACCTTCAACGCAGCCTTGCATAGGTTTTATATATATACATATATATATATTATGAAATAGACAAAGTCCGACAATTATTTTAAGACATTTTTATGTTTATACATTCTTTTTATAGATACAAATATTTAAGTAAATCCTCTGTTTATAATAAACAGTATTAAACAACATTTACCGGCCTGAATATCCGAGAAATTTTCATATAAAATATTAGTCCTCCGATAGGAATCGAACGTGCATCCTATACAGGAACCGTCATATAGCAGATATGAATGTACGTGAGAGAATCATGGAAGATTGCTGTTTAAAGACAGTAAAATGCTAACCGAACGCTTCTCTGTGGGCTAATCGGTTAAAAGGCACGTCAGGCTATATACCGGTTCCCTATAGGATACAGGTTCGATTCCTCTCGGAGGACGAATATTTTCTATGAAAATTTCTCGGACATTCAGGCCGGTAAATGTTTAATACTGTTTATTATAAACAGAGCATTTACTTAAATATTTCTATCTATAAATAGAATGTATAAACATAAAAATGTCATATATATGCGCGCGTTCCTGTGCATGTGTAATTGCATCACCGTATCATACTTAGTTCGATGAAGGACGAAACGCCTCACACAAAAACTATTTGCCACTTTGTCATACAGTTTTCCCCCCAATATTTCTCTCTCTCTCTCTCTCTCTATATATATATATATATAATGTGTGTGTGTGTGTGTGTAATTACAGCTGTAGTCAAATATTGAGAATTTTGTTGCCGAACATTCTTTTAAAGTTGATATACGTTAAATGATATAATTTCATGTATACTAATTGCTAGTATTAAATAGCGAACATTATTATCTTATTTTACTCATATTAATTTGTACTTAATATTCAATAATGTATGTTTCTTAGTTTTTCATTTGCCTTGCTTACCAATAAAGGGGATAAATCAAAGAGCGCGGGGGGGGGGTCTTAATATGTTTTTGCTATGAATCCGGAGCCGATAGCCAAAATAAGTTCGAGATATCTTGAGCTGGCGGATTCATAAGTAGTAGTAGTAGTTATTATTATACGTTTTACAAAATTTAAAGTTAAATTTCAAATACATTTCCCCCTTCACTGGAAAACAATTATCGTGCAAGAGATACGTTATTCATTCTTTTGAAAGTGCTTAATTAACTTTCAGTTAACAACCACAGTCTGCCTTCAACTAAAGTGTGTATAGCTTTTATGCAGGTAAGAGGCACTCTATATATAAAATGACTAAATGATAGACTCACGGCAGGATAGGCGTCGAAAACATGGATCTTATTATTGTAAAAATAGAAGGGAAGCCACTTCAGCAGGCTTTTGTCGAGCGCCGGGTGGGGGGGGATTCGAGCGAAGAAACGTAAAAAGCTGGTAGACGGTATAGATTTAGGGCTGTTTGTTGTTTATATCCCGGCTGTGTGTACCTACGTGGCAACCCTTTTGCCAGGACAATGACAACCGTCAAGCAGAAAATAATAGTTGTGTTCGCCAGTGGCTGTGAAAACATTGCTGTTGGTGAGAATGACGACCATGTCAATTGGTGGCTAAAGGGTTGACGAAGAGTGGAGGGGGGGGGGGGTTGACGAGGGGATTCAAAAAAGTGTTGGGGTCGGGGATAGAAAGTTAAAAGAATGAAGGAGAGAGAGTCGTGAGCGGAGACGAGGAAGAAGAGGAGAAATAATAAAGCTAAAAAAGAAAGAAAGCAAAAAGAAAAACAAAAAGAAAAGCAAAAAGAAGAAAGAAAAAGCAAAGCAAAAAGAAAAAGAAAGATAAAAGAAACAAGAAAGAAAGTAAAAAGCTCGAACATTGGAAAATAAGCACGGAAGATAGAGAGGGAAAATAGACACAAATCATAAAAATATAGAAGTCTAGCAAAAGCGATAAAGAAAACAGTACAAAGAAAAGCAAGAAAGAGACGAGGGGAGGGGAGAAGTAAAAAGAAAAGACGAGGGGAGAGTACAAAGAAAAGAAACGAGGGGGGAGAGTACAAAGAAAAGCAAGAAAGAGACGAGGGGGAGAGTACAAAGAAAAGCAAGAGATGAGGGGGAGAGTACAAAGAAAGAAATCAGTGGAAAAAGTACAAAGAAAGAGATGGGGGGTACAAAGAAAGAGATGGGAGTGGGGGAGTACAAAACAAAATGTGATGAGGGGGGAAAAACAGACAAAAAAAAGTATAGTGATGTGATAAAGTACAAAGAATGAGATGAAAAGAAAGAGTAAAGAGAGAGAGAGAGAGAGAGAAAGAATCCCAAAAGAAAGAAAGAGAAAGAGGTTGTTTTTCGATATGCGGTGGAGATTGATGTGGTCCAAAAATCCACTTCCCTTTTCTGAAGAGGAAGGACGTTGATAAAAATAGATTCAGAGCCGACCTCTCTCTTAGCGCGAGATCGGTGTCAGTTGTTAAAACGAGATAAAATTAATTTGTGATTAATACTTAGCTATGCCTTTAATAATGCGAATAGATTTGTTTTAAGAGAGAACAGAGTACAAATCGGGAAAGCATTGAAGCTTTTATTTAACAATAAGATATATAGACAAGAGACGCCCTCGGCTCAGTGGTCCGGCAAGCGGTAGAGCGGAGCTTCGCGGTAAAACCGAAAGAAATACATTAAATGGGCGGGAAAAAGAAAGAAAAGACAAAAAACAAAAAAAACTATGCCAGTCTAAAAGGTTACATTCAAAGCCAAGAGCGGTCAGTCTTTTTATTTTCATGCTAACTTTAATCTCTTTTCCTTATAAGACAGACGATATTATTTAGAAGTGTCGAGATTAAAAATAATTTGGAGAGGTTGTCAAGTTTTATCATCTAGACATAATCTAATTTTGCTAGCTGTTCGTTTCGCTTAAAAATTTTGATAACATTCAAGTAAATGAATTAACAAGAAGAGAGAGAAAGTAAAAGATAAAATCAAATAAGACCTTGTTTAGCTTAACTAGAAATACCAGAGAAATTTTCACGGTTGTCAAATTTTCGATCTATACGTTAATGATTGAATAAGCTAAGCACATGGCGAGTTCTGTGACAATAAAATATCTGTAGAAATTCCCCTATTGCATCGTGAATATTTGAGCTGGACAACTTGGACGAAATATTGAAATAACTATCAAAACTATGAATGCTGGCAGTTAAGAAGTGGGTAAAAATGAAAATAATTGAAATAACTTTTTCTATTTCACTGAAACAAACATTTCTATATCTCCTTTCATTTATTATAAAGTAGCATCTCTGATATGTCTTTTCCGTGTATCCAACCGATCAAAACGGAATAGTCCATTATTTACGAGGTATTGGTAGATGTTAAATACTTCTTTCTTTCTCATTGCAACCAAGTAGTGTCTTTTCCCCTCTTTCCATGCTATTAAAACGGAATCATCCCTTATTTATGAGGTACTGGCAGGAGACATTAAACACTTTCTTTCATTCTCACGGAAACCAAGGACCATCAAGTGTCTTTTCCCCTCGATCAAAACGGAATAGTCCATTATTTAGGAGGCATTGGCAGATGTTAAACACTTCTTTCTTTCTTTCCCATTGAAACCAAGTAGTGTCTTTTCCCCTCTTTCCACACAATCAAAACAGAATAGTCCATTATTTAAGAGATATTGGCAGGACATAACGAAAGAAACACGCAGCATGATGTAAAAACTAAACTTCAAATGCAAATATAATTCTCTTCTTGTTTCGTAATTATAAGAATTTTAAACAGCTTTAATTCATATCTCTATCTATAAAAGGCAGGATGTGTGTGTGTGTGTGTGTGTGTGTATAACGAATGCACGGCCGCAATTTTCGACGGATTTGCACCAAAATTTACATGCACAAAGTAGGCAGAAAGGCCAAAACCGACTTTGCATTTCCCAACTCCCATCGCTAGTGGAAATAATCGATTTTTTTCATGCTTCTACGGCAGTTTTCATGTAGTCTGTGGCCATTTTCTACTGGCCAGAGGGAGAGCCTATAGCTGGCTGCCACGAATAGACAGGAAGTTACTATTGGCCAGTGTAAGAGCCAACAGCTGACTGACACGAATGTTAACTAGCATGCAAAAAAATCGATAGCTGCATTCGTCACCAGTGGGAAAAATTTAAATCTGCATGGCACTTTACTCCAATTGGCTCATTCGCTTGCTTAAACTCAACGTTGATTCTTATTCCGCAGAACTGGGTTGGATGTGAAAAAGTATTTATTCGGTTTTTCCAGTTACGAGTCCTTTTTTAAAGCTGATCGTTCTGTGTTCATTTTGTTTAGTTCTTTTTTCGTAACAGATTTATTGTTTAGTATAGAGCTTAGAAAAAATTCGCAGTGTGGAATAGGCAAGAAGTAAGTCATGTAGCAACATCAGCACGGAAAAGGGCACTCCTTTAAAGGCAAAGAAGGGAAAAATATTTTAAGTCAACTGATAGTGATTGCTGTACGAGTCGTACGATGTTTGAATCAAGCACAGGCAACGCCGGGCCATGCTGCTAGTTTATTTTTATTATTGAGTACAAAAAAAAAAAAACTTCTTTTTAAAACCATTTCATCCTAAGGAAGATAATATAGCCGTTAAGATTCAAGGGGTTACTGTGTGTGTGCAAAAGAATATAAGAAAAAATAATTTTTATTTCATACATTTCACACGCACCTTCCTCAGTATCAACGCAGATGCCAACAGAATTTGTCTTTTGTATCGTCTTAATCCTCCAGCTGGTTTATTTCACCATAAGAAGGGGCTGAGTGGATGTTACTTTTATTTATTATTTAGTAATACAACTGGTCTGTGTGTATACTGTTGGTCCCCACAGTCAAGCTAGAGTGCTTTCACAATTCCCAATATAACATTTTTACCCATTCATATATCCTGATAACTATTCTGCAGTCAGCTATTTGTGTCGATTGATTTGTCAGCTGTTAGGCAAATTAAAATGCCGTGGTTACACTGCATATAATGTCCCACTGATCGGAATGTTTTACGAACCTAATAACTTCACGACCATCTTAGTCTAAGAATCGACCAGGGATCGAACACTCTACACGAAAATAATAGTCTGAGAGACAGGCTTCAGCACGATCGATCACGCGACACAAGACGCCCAGACAAATGACGGCTTATCTCTTGAAAATGAAACCAGATATTTCGTGAGCCCGATAGCAGAAATGGCGTCCGTATCAACGTGACTCTCCCGAAGAACAAGAGTCCTGGTCTTATTTATTTAAATGAAATGCACCTTTCCTTGAAGTGATAGCCGTGCGTCTCAATGCCATCCTACACAGGCGACAAGGGTCAGAGCAACGTATTGTCTGTCATAATTAAACAGTCCGAAGCTCATCAAAACACTAACGACCTCTGTTTGCGAGGTTATCTCGTTTAGAAAAAAAAATACAAAAAATAAAAACACAGGTGTTTCCACAGATATAGGTGGGTTGTTTATAGCAAATTCGCGCACAAACAACCTTCAAGATATCACACACATTTTAAACTCATTTACGAACTCATACACACACCTGCCTTTCTCGAATAAGTATAAACAATCCTTGATGAATATAAAATAGATTAGATTAAGACACGGGGATTAAAACTTGCGTGATCAGGTTTCTACAGCTATTTGTAGACAGACACACATTTTTTAATCGACCCCCACCCTATATAAGGCAGTAAAGTCACTAAGACACAAGTGGTTACTAAGTGTGAGAATTAGAAAACAGAAACATTATCTAGGAGCGAGATCGATAGATGAGTAATCAGGAATACAATAGATAACGATTGGCATGTAAATTATTGAAGATCGAAGTGGAAAGCAAGAAGCCGGAAGAGAGTTCCACAAGCGAGAAGTGCGAGGAAATAAACTGTTAGCATAGAACTTACGGTTACATCTAGCCAACACAACTGTAAACCGTTGGGGACCTTGTTGCTAATCTAGTACTGCGAGTAAATTCATAACGTCTAGGTACCATAGCAAAGAGCTTGGTATGAAAAATTACCATGAAAGTATTTACAGAAAAGGCAAAGGGAAACCACCTTACGGCAGCGGGAAACTGACTGAGGCTGAGATGTCAGATGAGGACTAATAATACTGCAGATTCGTTTTGGGATTTCATCAAGAATCCCTAAATATAAAGCAGGAGCAACGGACCATATGTGACCGAAATATTTAAGACCTGGACGAATGGTAGACTTATAGAAACGCAAGATAGATTCAGAAGAGAAAAATTGTCTAGTCCAACACAGTGAACCAACTTTCTTAGTAGCACACCTAGCAACGGATTCGATATAATTTTCCCACTTCATCTCAGCCGAAAATGTTAGCCTGAGAAGGCGCAATGAGACACTCTCCTTTATCCACTGTGCGTTAGATCCAGTGACAGAACCCAAAGAGTGTGAGTTCAATACCCGGTTAAGGCAGTGGAGAACTTTCAGAGGGGAATTAACAGTAGATAACTGATAACTGACATCCATTAAACATGGCACATGGAACTAGAACAGTCTACCCCAGTGAGCGAAATAAAGGGTTCAGTTCGAAATTCCAACCACCCAAAGAAGGCCGGAGCGTACAACGGCTAAAACATTTGCGAAGAAATTCGGCTTGGAATAAAACGAAGCGTCTTCTCAAATACAATAAACTGTATTTATTTCCGTTTTATTTTAAATTGTATTTATTTCTTCGCGTGTGTGCGGACCAGTAGACGAAATAAATACTGTTTAAAGTAAAATGGACTGTCTACTCTAATTCCTCGAACTTTTCAAGATCTCGGGCTATTCTACTTCTCTTGCCTCTGGTGTGACTGGTGAGTGTCAAATTCTTTACTCATTACGTTTCCCAGAAATTGTAATTCACTTGCAGGATGTTAGCAGCAGTGCCTTTTCAGTTTCCTACTTCTAGTAAACCTTTCTCATTCGTCCAACGCTCGGTTCATTTAATCTCAAGATTGCTTCAAAGATTTGGGCTAAAGTCTTTCTTCATTTGTGAAGAGTTTGTCCAGCATTCATTGCGATGCAAGAAACCAGACATTGAATGATAGTTCAGCACTCTTGGGTCAACAGTAATGTGGTTCTGAAGCTAAGTAAAATATAAAGCAACAGGAAAATCACGTTCGAAACGAAGAAGAGAACACTTAAGTTTTACGTAATATCGGTAAACATATATGGTATTCAATGCAGGTCAATCTCCTCATAGATGAAGAAGTGACTCGAAGCAATAAAAACGTCGTTCTACAGAAGGATAATGAGAATATGTGAGCAATGACGAAGTTTTGTAGAAAACTGAAACGAAAAGGACACTTCTACTTAACATCAGAAAGAGAAAGTTGATATTTCTAAGGCACATAATGGGAAAAGAGGCTTAGAAAATTTAACACTCACAAGAGGGAGAGACGAAAGCAGCGCATTACTTTACCTAACGAGCTTGTGTAAAATGGATGACAGAACAGGGGTTAGGAGAGATAACGATATAAAAAAAAATTACTAAGAGCTACAAAGGACAGGAAATTGTGGAGAGCCATGGTCGGCAATGTTCTGATTGGACACTGTATATAGAAGATAAAAAAATAACGAGCTCGTGTAAGTGGATGGCAAAATAAAGTTTAGAGGATATAGCAAAAAGACAAAATTTACTAAGAGATACAAAAGCTAAGGAAATTGTGGAGAGCCATGATCGCCAATCTTCTGAAGGGACACTGTATATAGAAGATGAAACATAACTAGCTTGTGTGAATAGATGGCAGAATAGAGTTTAAAGGATATAGCAAAAAGATAAAATTTACTAAGAGCTACAAAGCTAAGGAAATTGTGGAGAGCCATGATCGCCAATGTCAGAAGGGATACATTATATAGAAGATGAAAAATAACGAGTTTTTGTGAATGGATTGCAGAATAGGGTTTAGGGGATATATTAAATAGCCAAAATTTACTAGGACCTACAAAAGACAGGAAATTGTGGAGAGCCATGATCGCCAACGTCCTGAAGTGACACAGAAGATTGTTAGTTAGCTAATCCTATGTTACTTCGAACTTCCGTGTTACAATCTACGCCGACTGTTATTTCGCTGCTAAGATTGTTGAATATGTGCATTTTTTTTTTAAATATTTTGACGCCCCCGTTGTGTAACTGACATTCGCCCCTTTTGCTTGTCAGCGTGCTTTTAAGTTTCTTATAGTTAATGGCTAGTCGATGAAAGCAAGAAAGGGAATCTTGTTTAATCGTTATTTCTTTTTCAGTTTTCCTACTGCATTTGCTATTAATAGTGTCGTCTGCGTAACGTATGTTTTTTTTTAAGATTACATCTACTGATAATAAAACCTGATGAATCCAGAAACTCATCTTTTACTGTTGAAGGGTAAATAAAAACGTTCGTCGCGTTCCTCTTTGTATCTTGGTGTAACCACGTAATTTGTTGTCTATTCGCATCCAAGCCGTTTGTTACAAATACAAATTGCCGACAAAGCGTTTATCATTCCCGTTCATTATTTGTTGGCCAATCATAATGAGATTCCCATTTTCAAAGCAACTTACTGAGTGGTTATATACGGGGGCGATAATAAATATATATATTTTTTTAAATGAATTAATGTGCGAATACTAACAAAAACAGCTTCTTTTCCGCTTCCAAACCTACTACAGACCTAACAAATAGTCAGCCCAGAGCTCTAAGAAATCCTAGATACGATGTATTTCGAAATGTTTACCCTACTTTTCTATCAGGGAACTTCTGCTAGCTAGCGTTGTATAAATTAGTATATAAAGAAAAAGGGTCATATTCTCTACTTTTCTCTTTTTTACCAATGGTCTTAGGAGCAGCACGTATCTCGTTTCCCTTTGTAGATAGATTTCTTAGACCCCCAGCGAACCACGTGTCGCGTTTTACATATCACACTATAGAAATGCAGTAAGGTGATAACTCTACCAAACTTCAATAAGGCTTGACGTACAAATAAGAACATATAAATATAAACACCTCCATTTAACTCTTTATACACTTTGTTGTTTTCTAAGGCAATAATTGTTGATAATTGTGCAACATTATTTGTTTTCATTTTTATATTCCGTTCGAGAACATATGCCATACGACCACAATGCTATCACTACGTGATCTCTCACGAATGAATATACACCCTCTCACTAATACTATCCATTGAATAATTATCAATACTACATGAAATAAGCAAATTTTTACAAAGCCGAGAATTTAAAACATAGTCCTTGGATTTATGAATGAATTGTGAACCTTGAAGAGGTCAGTATATTTGTGACAATTTCAGATGATCTGAGTGTTTGTTTTTTTTTTTTCCTTTGTTCTTCTAAGTCTAATCTCGAAACTGAACATTAATTTATCGTGTTGAGGTGGAAAGTTTGTTTCAGGGTGTGCCAATTTTTTTTTTATTTATTTATTTTGTAACTATCACACCTGCCCAGGCAGTAGTATCTAGCAGACGTTGAAATCTTTGAAAAGACTGGAATTTAAAACATGGGCCTTGGTAACTCGTAATTTCTGAGAAATTATGAAAATAGATTTGCGGAACTTGTCAGCGTATATTCACATTTTCAAATTAACTAAAGAATTTGGAAAAAGAAAATAAGAATTGACATCGTGAAGCTGTTCATTGTCTGATTATTCTAAGAGCTATGGTTCAATTCTAATGTTCTGAAAAATTATTACCAAAAAAGTATTGCTGGCATTAAAACATATTTTTATCGATGGTATCTAAGGTTTTGAGAACTTATATTCTTGCTTTGTCGACATTGAAATGAATAGAAACTTTCACTGACATCAAGAATAAGTCATCTCTTGGGTAGGCTTTTTGGTTTGGTTTTCTTTTCGTTATATCTGAATTTCATATAAATCATTTAAGTCGTTCATCTATACCTAGAAGATATTTTCAATTGACTTTTCAGTTTATTTATGTTCTGTTAATTCAGTTATAAAGGATTTGTCGAATTACAAATGCAATTAATGTACCGAAATCGTGTATACTCCGACTTATCGAATTAAACAGCTTTGAAAGCATGAAATTCAGGTCAACTCGGAGGGGTCACCCTAAACATTAAAATCCGTTCCGTGGGTCAGAAAACGTCCTTGAACGCACACACACACAAAAAGGAGATTTTAACTTTGAAAAATCTTTTAACCAGAATAAACCTTGCATAACGTTGAATTTGAGATCATATTTTTGCTTGAATCTCTGGAGGTTTGTAGACAGAAAACAGAACTCAATGCAAAATAAAACAAAATAATTATAAAAAAAAAAGCATTACATTAATCTGAATAATTCATGGAAACATTAGGACATAATAAAGTATACTCGCTGAAAAGTAATTATCAAAACAACAAGGATGAGGATACTGGAATAATACGTGTTTGTTATTTACCAGATGTTCATTTTTCAAATACAAATATTTACAGTCTTCATAGAATATACATTAATTTTTTTTCAATTCTTTTACCAAAAATATGTAAACATTTTAGACTGAAAAAAATTACATTTACTTCAAATATAAATATTTGCTTTAACTGGACTTTGAATTAACTTGATGTAAACTTTAACAAAAATATTAGGTCGAGTCATAAGTAATTTCCGTTTTCGTGAACCAATGATAATGACAAATGTAGCACCCTCACTACTAACCACACACGGCAGTTGAGAATATATTTGGAGTAAATTAACATGCATTATTTTGAACAGTAATGGCAGCCTACACAGTGGATTAAAGAAAGTATACAGCAATAACAACACAGGAAACAGAAATTGGAACTCGGTTGGTCTGTTCTACCCATCTGCTGTATTCATCGGAACTTGTAACAACTGGTGACCTTTTTCGATTACTGTAAAATGCTTTGATGGAGAAAACTTTTTTCTAATAAGGATCAGATGCGAGAGTTCGTCGAAGGCTTTTTTTTTTTGCATCAAAACCTGTGACATTTTACTCAAAAGGTATCGGAGAGCTACCTATTAAGGCCGGGTAGCAGATCCTTGCAAATAGCCGTGAATAAAACGTAATTGTATTTTCATTTCGTTGATGAACGAAAACGGAAATTATTTATGACTCAGCCCATTATAACTTGAACGATTTTAGCTGATATAAAAAGTTGTTTTTTGGGGGGAGGGGGGGTCATGTTCTACGAGTAAAGTTTGGATAAAAATCCGATGAAATTTTAAATATGGAAAACTTCTATTTTCTGCATTATTTACATTATTCCAACTATTATCTTCATCTCTATTGCCATATTCACAACGTTTCGGCCGTTGCACGGTCCGGCCTTCTTCAGGCGATTGGAATTTCGAACTCTTTATTTCACTCACAGGGGCAGATTGTTCTAGTTCCACGTGACATGCCTCTTCCGGGTGCTTCAGTTATTTCCATTTAACTCAACTCTTCCAGTTTTGGTTCACCACTGCTGTTGGCCTGCTATTGAAGAGTTGAGTTACAGAGAAATAACGGAGGCATCCGGAAGAGGCATGGCACGTGGAAATAGAACAATCTACCGCTGTGGACGAAATAAAGGGTTCGCTTCGAAATTCCAATCACCTGGAGAAGACCAGAGTTACAACGGCTGAAACGTTGTGGATATGGCAGTGAAGATGAGAATAACAGTCCGAATAATATAAATAATGTAAGTAATCATAATATCTCTTCTATTTACTGATTAAGCTGACTCATCGACGAAAAACGTCACAGCGAAAGTTTTTTTTCAAATTATCAAAATACAATATGGGTTAAATAGCAGGTCATTGTGGACTCTCTTGCCTTGGTTGGCTACCAGTCTCGGAGATTGAAAACTGAATTCAAAACAGGCCTGAAGAGGGAGTGGCTCTGTCAGGCTAGCTTATATACCCACTGTTGCTACGGTTGTAATGTGGTACCCTAACGACTCTAATGGGTTACGGAACCCGAGATCATACACACGTATATTACGGACATGAATAAAACAAATAGTAAAAAAAAAAAAAAAATATATCCGTACAATGAAAAAACAAAACAAGAACAAACAAACAAGCAATGCATATATATTTCCACTCCCACAATTACAGAAAGTCAGTTTTTTTATGTGGTGTTGGGGAGGCGTATATCCACTCGACAAAAGGTAACATTTAATAAAAAATAAAATGTCTGTTTCCTTTGGCATATTACCACAGACATGTGTGAAACCTTGACCCCTACACCACTTAGTGCAATGGGAAAGTGCTGTTTGGTTCCTAGGTTTATATATATATATATATATATATATTAGCCTGTCCGGAAATTAACCAGCCATACTGAATATCTTCAGAAGTTTTAATGGTGTTATGTAACTTTGTAACTAATCCGGGGGCGGGGTGAAGTCTTTACTGATTATGCATGTAGACTCTCATGAGTTCTCTCAACGAGACTCCAGTGTTCCTTCAACTTTTTTTTTTTTAATTCTGGACGCACTTGTAAAATGACTAAAGCTTTGGATCGAATTTTAAATTTCAATAAGGAAAAATTAGTCATAAAATAGGAAAATAGTAAAGAAGTCTCCTGAAATAAGCATTTATCTAAGACATTATATATATTTATATATTAATTATATTATATAACTAATATATATATATATATATATATATATATATATATATATATATATATATAATTTCTGAGATAATGTACACTATTTACATTATTCGGACTATTGTTCTCATCTTTGTCGCCATATTTATCACAACGTTTCGACCGTTGTATGCTCCGGCCTTCTTCAGGTGGCTTATGGTTTATCCACTGCGCCATGTGTCCTTGAGGACAGTGGATAAAAGCGTTAGTTAGATCCAGTGACAGGACCCAAAGAGTGTGAGTTCAATACCTGGTTAAGGCAGTGGAAAACTTTGAGAGGGGAACTAACAGGAGATAACAGGCATCCATTAGACATGGCACGTGGAACTAGAACAGTCTAACCCAGTGAGCGAAATAGACGTTTCAGTTCGACATTCCAACCACCTGAAGAAGGCCGTAGCGTACAACGGCCGAAACGTCGTGATTAGCATGGCGACAAAGATGAGGGCAGTAGTCCGAATAATTATATATATATATATATATATATATGTATATAATGTTTGTGTGAAACCTGTGCTTGATGTGCTTTGGAAAGTTATTTTGAATATATATATATATATATATATATATATATATATATATATATATATATATATAAAACATTATGTCTTTATATGAATTAATCTTTATTGGTGATTAACGTATTGTCATTATCTCATCGCTGCATTAATATTTTATATAGTATATATTATATATATATATCAGTTATTGGTTCTGACATCGTCATGTCATTTGGGGCTGCGTGCTATTGAAAATTGCACGCGTGCCGACCCATGCTGTAGGGTCTATTTTATGGATTTATTTATAAATAATAATAACAGTAATAATGAAAAGTGTATCGTCTCATAGTGTTGGGATAAAAAGCAACAATGATAAGATGGTTTAAATCAGGGGTCGACAACCTGTTGCTATGTCATGACTTAGGGTTTAAAATTATTCAGTTTGCCAACAGTATACGTATTTTTATTCACGTCATGGTCAATAGACCTGTTCTACAATATATTTTATATAAAATATATAGTATATATACTTTAGTATATATTAAAATTGAAACAACTAAATATCTTCCTTGCGTTGTAGTAGTTATTGGTTCGGACTTCGTCATTTGCGGCTGCGTGCCATTGAAGTTTCCTTGGCGTGCCACGTGTGGCAGGCGTGCCGTGCCGTATGTAGCCAAGCAATAATCTAATACATTACACTCTGTATATATGTATGCTTCGGTGAAACCTGGACTTAGCAAGTTTTTAAATGTTAATCCTTATATGTGATAAGCATAATATCATTTCCTCATCACTGCATTTAATATCCGATCTATTTTGGCCTTTAATTTTAGCAAGTGCGGAATATTCTAATTCACAGAGGTGTGATGTGGAAAATTGCAATCAAATATTCAAAACTTGACACGATATTGAAGGATGTTCTTCTTAAATGAAAATCCAAGATTGATCAATGGGCACCTCTTTATGATCGATTTGTAGACCCTGAGCAGAACAGATTTAGTGACAAGCTCCTCTTCTGTTAAAGAATTTAGCATCCAGTTGAAAATATCAAATCCCAAAGACTTGACTTAAACATGGAATCCATGTGCTTGGTTGCTCTAGATTTTTAAATATAAAGTTAATTAATAAATTACACTTCTGTTAACTTAGTGCTGTAGAAGTTTCAATCCTCAAGAGCCACAAATACCTGGGTGTTAACTATTTGCCCATAGCTGGGACCCTAACAGGTGCTACCACCCCAGGTCAGGGTGGACCTGGGAACACCAGCAATTAAGAGGTGGTTCAACGCTCCTTAAAACCTCCTGATCAGAGGCCTTGCTGTTGGGCGTAGTTTACCGTCTTACCCAGGACGGGGATGTAGTTTACCGCCATACCCTGGAACCCGGATGTAGTTTATCGTCATACCCAGGACATGGATGTAGTTTATCATCTTACCCAGGACGGGGATGTAGTTTACCGCCATATCCTGGACGATGTCCCGGTGTTGGTTGGCGCATATGTCATACCGTCCGATTACCGCAGATTAATAACGATTACCGCAGATTAATAGAGTTATTAAGCTTAAAAAAGTTAACGGTGGAATAAGGGAAATTCTACCGATATTTTGTAAGCCCCAATAAGTAGATATAGTGACCAGCTCTTCTTCTATTAAGTGTAGAATAACAATAATAAACAGCACTTGCCGGCGTAGGGGTCCCAGCTAGCGTCCAGCTGGCGGACAGGAGTGGGGCGGGTTGTAACTTAGTACAGTCCCTGAAAACTAGCTGATGAATCAAGCTGGTATTTATATAGAAATACCTCCACTCAGGTACCAGCAGCCAATCACAGCCCAAGCAATGGACTATCCCACTTTAGCACAATGAGATGCTCCATGGCAACATAAATAGCTCTCTTTCTAAAGGTTGGATTATTATTCACTTAGCTTGCTCCACAACTGAGTGTTTATCTCTACCACGTGATTTTTCTACATTAAGGAATTTAGCACCCAGTTTAAAATTAAAACATGACAACGACTCGACTGGGACGTGGAAGCTATTTGCTTGGCGTCTCTAGCTTTTTAAAAAAAAAATAAAGATGCTTTTAAATTCATAAATTAATCTTCTGCTAACTGGAGGCGCACCTGGACACCTTTCAGGGTGTATCTGTACGCCCGTGCTCACCGGTTGAGAAACGCTGCACTCGGCGGTCCCATTTGCAATGATCGAGCGAGTTGGTCAGCAGAGGGGTATTTTTTTTTTTTTTTTCAAAGAATTCTGTCAACTCCACCATATTCGTTCCCCTCAAGATCTCTGGCTATCACTGTAGAAAAGGAAGATTTTAGTTCCTGGTCGAGATTAAAGAGAACGTGTATAAACACTGACAATGGTGTACTTTGAGAGGGCTGCTTTTGCGAAGTGGAAGGACCGCTCGGATAAATGCAGGTGATGCCAAAAGTAGTACTTTAAAAGAGACGAAAGCATCTTTGTTCTAAACAGGTTTTCTGTATTTATTATTCTTGATATTAAGTGGCTGGATTATTTCTGGACAGACCTCGTCTATAAGCTTGTCCGAAAAGAGAGGCAACAGCAAATTATTATTATTTTTTTTTTTTTTTTTTTTAAATGGCGATTTACCAAGACGAACAGGCAAGTGGGAAAAAAAATAAAAATAAAAAATGAACATGCACACACGATTTCAGAACGAAACGTGAGACGAGACAAAAATGCACAACACGACAGACAACTAAACAATGTCTAACTACTTTAGCTAACTCTAGCATTTACAAGCAAAGATAAAGAGAAACAAAGACAGGACGTTAAGGTGTTCATTGCTGAGCAGGCGTTTATGGGACATCGTATGTGTGTATACATTTTTTTTTCTCTCTTATGTATGAATAATACTATGATGAATACTACAGTGTTTAGCCTGCCTTAAGGCAAAAGGCCGGATAAAACGAGTGCGCTAAGGCTGTCTTTCAAGCGGAAACTTCTTTGCCTCATAAATAGTTAACAAACATGCTAACCTTGACTCAACAGGAAAGTAAGGTTTCAACTATGAAGCAAGCCGCTTTCTTTCTATTCGTTTTTCAAAATCTAAACTACTTCTGAATTGGTTGCAACTAACAGATTTACCTCATGGACTCACGCTTTACGTTCAGGTATCTGAATTACTAGAGACAAACTACAATATATATATATTTTACATTTATTGGATGAGACTTGTCTCGCAATAGAAGTTACATCTGTGTATTTTTCTTATTGTTGGCTACACATTAAAGTTTATAGGGCACGACTTAAATAGACTGCTCCCACTCAAAAAAATAAATAGATAAATAAATTAAATAAAAAAATAAGGAAAAATTTGAACGGAAATAATTTTGATAGATTCAGTCAGCTAAGTGACATACGTAATACACGCTTGGACGATCATCCCTGTTTCGATTCATGACTGACTAGGCAGAAGATTCTCCCTCAGTAGATTATCGTTTCTTTCTGCGGTAGACTGGTTGCCAACCATGGCTATAGGACCCATAGATCAGTCAGCTAGTTAAGTGCCATAAGTGATGCACGCTTGGACGATCATGTCTCTTTCAATTCCTGACTAGGTCGAAGATTTTCCCTCGGGCTGGCGTTTCTTTTTCTGCCATAGATTGGTTACCAACCAAGGCTCTAAGACCCAGTCCGTCTTGTTATTCAACCCATAGTTGAATTGGGATTTGGGGGGGGGGGTAGTGATGGATTCATACCTTTACTAAAAGTAGTTGCGTGTAAGTAATTCTAAGGAACTTGACTGGCTATCTGGCTGTAGAAAAGGAAGATTTCAGTTCCTGGTCGAGATTAAAGAGAACGTGCATAAACACTGACACTGATTACTTTGAGAGGACTGCTTTTTCAGAATCGAAAAATATCAATGTTTTTATCATTTTAAAAGAGGTGGCCCTGTTTAAAGCATAGTATAAAATTGATCCCTGACTTTTTACAGAGGTATTGAACCTAGCTGTTACTTGCAAAAATCAAGTTTGAAACTCGACTTACATTATTGATATCGGCATATATTTTTTTAAATTTTTTTTTTTACGATTTTGTTTTAACTTAAATAATAATTTCTAGGATTTTTTTCGGAAGCGCATATACCAATATGTGAAGTTAATAATTTACCTTAATTTAGGAATAAAACAGATACATACTTTTATTAAATTTATGTAAATTGTTGTTCTTAAATAAAAATTTACATTTCTGTTTCTTTATATATATATATATATATATATATATATATATAAACTTTTTATACCCCTACAAGAAAAGTCTATTTTCACACGCAAAATGACTAAGACAAATAACTCTGTAAAAGTCATGAATGAATTTGATGCTGTATCGATATAAATTGATAAATAATTTTCTATTCTGAAAAGTGTCCCCGACATTAGATAACGCTAACGAATACAAACCAATAAAATTTATTTCCCGCCAAAAATTCTCTTCGAGTTTTTATGAGTGGACCTGTCTATTTAAATAGTAACGGTTATGTTTCTGTCTTAGCGACGAATCCGTGTTTTTACGTTTAAACCTGACAACAGTAACGATATATGAAATAATTCTGCTTTTAATGTAAAAAAAAAAAAAGCCCAAGTAAGTTTACATGTAACAAAATAAAAAATAATATATTAACAACTTGATCACTCCTAATTAATAATGAAATATTTCATTATCTTGTTAACACAATTTATGTTTGCTTATATGTGTCGAGGAATACCTCTTATTTTCATGACAGTGAAATATTGCTTCAAATAGAGGAGATAAGGACGCGTAACCGATAGATATATAAATTTTACTTGTTTAAACGTTATTTTTAATGGACACGCATATTTGAATAGACGTTCTGTTTTTAGTTATTTATTAAGGAGTATATTTATTTATTTCTATCTATCAGCCTGAATATTCGGGAACATCTTGTTAGAAAAATATGCGCCCCCCGGCAAGATACGAACCTGCGTCCCCTAGACGAGAACCGTCATTAAATCTGACGTGCCTCAACCTCTCGGCTACGTAGGGCCTCTTTAAAAAAAAAAAAAAAAAAAAGTGCCGGAGGACGCATATTTTTCTAACAAGATTTTCTCGAATATTCAAATCGGTAGATGGAAATGAATAAATATACCGTTTAATTAATAAAATAAAAACAGGGCGTCTACTCAAACATGAGTATCCATTTAAAAAATAACATTTAAACAAATGTCGGATTTAATCCAATTCTTAATAAAGTACTATGTTTTATATTATAAAATAGACTTTTTAAACCAAGTTTATAAAACTAATTGTAATAACGTTTCCTAAGAATGAAAGAAGCTAACAGGCAACAATAATCCTATTTTTTTTAATATTATGAAGAAATCCAAATAAAACTATTCATCGTAAGTAGAAATTAGAATTTTCAAAATTACAACTGGTGTGTTTATATATTTTAACAAGTTAACGGAAGTTCAAGATCTCTGCAAGCGGAAGAAACGACAATCGAGGCCCGAAATCCTTTAAACCGTTTGAATTTTTTTTAAGGGAACCAAAAACTGTTACGGTACAGCATTCAATATAATGAATGCCCCAAATTCTTCAAATATAAATTTTATTCTTTAAATCTTTCCCCACCAAAAATAACGGTTCCAAGCAAAGAATTATCGATTATATTTTCGTTGATACTAGACGTGAGGACAAGGCATTTTCTCTACACGATCGCCCACCCGTTTAACTGATCATGGGTTACAATTTGCACCTACCCCTCAAGAAATGAACAAAGATAAATATTGACTGTAGTACCTGTGCAAGCAATGAAAAAACTGTAACGCGAGCTCTCTCTCTCATATACACACTCACAGAGTGGCAATAAAGTCACTATACTGTTACTTATAATAAAAGAGCAAACAAAACAAGCAGGTGGCTTGTAGTTCGAACAGTATCGATATTTAGTTAACAATTGTTTACCATAGCATTTTATTGTTATTAACCAGAACCATTTTAATAATAAATTTCTGAACTGTTGATTAATTACTTTGTCTTAATTGTTATTGTAAGTAACTGTATACTGACTTTCGTGCCACCTGTATAAGCAAGGTCTTTTATCATTGTCCAAAGACATTAATAGTACTTCACCAAAAAGGTTTTCTGAAAGCACGGATAAATATTCTATATTGCTCTGCTAAAACATTTCATCTGTATTCTACTTGTAACGTGGAAGTTCCTTTATCATGAGAAATACTACGGCTGTGAATACAGCAATATTAAGCATTTCAAGATGATTCTAGACCATACTGAAAGCCTAGGATGACTGAATAACGTCCGAGGGGGCAGCATAATCTCCAATATTACGTCCGACCTGCATATATAGAAAGCTATCAAGATCATACATATGAAGTCGTTTAGTTTAGAAATTATAATAGTTGGTTTCTCGTTTCCGATTAAATTATTCTACTATGGTGTCTATATACACCCACAGACCCAATAAATAGTTTATATTGCAAATATGTAGCGTGGACCCTAGTTACAGCATGCGGAAGAGAATAGTTATTTATATTATATTACTTTGAATCCTTTTCTGTACTAAACAGAGAGAGAGAGAGAGAGATTCTGCTCAAAATCGTATAAAAATACTCTATTGTCATGTAGGTTTAATAAAACTCCATTTACTACTACTAATAAAACAATATAAAAAAATGATGGATAACTCTATACCGTAACGATCATTGTCATTGGAAATGGAATCAGTTCTCCGAATTCAAATTCCTGTTCACTTTCGCATAAAGACTCTTGAAGACGAACCATTCTCCCTTCAGCTACAGTTTAAAGAGCAGACTGTTTAGCCTCGGCTACCGATTAGTCTGAGAAAAATTGGTAACTAAATTCCAATGGGGAATAATATTTCAAAAAAATTGATCAAGATTAAGAGGAGGTCCGAACAGTTTTGTCAAGTCAATTGCGATCACAAGGCTTAAGTCAACGAGTGGTCTAGTTTTCTGACACTTTTCAACATTGTCGCTAGCTGGGGGTCGTTTCCTAGGGTTGATACCATCAAGAAACCACCTTGAAAAAATCCACCCTGGTGAAATTGTAACCGGGGTCACATCGAACACTAGCATTTTAACCACTAGATTACACACGCCTACATAGTTTAGAAATTAAACTCTTCACTACCCAGGCATACGATTCGATTATAGCGGTGAAGGCTATAGTTTTCGGAAGAGATTATAACAGAGACATGGTTCATCGCGTACCAGGTAATCTCTGAATGACCTTTTATCTTTTTTTGTAAAAATCAACTCACCCCAAACAAGGATATAATGCCTCTAAGACGCAGGGGACTACAGAGCGTGATGAAGAATTAAGAGACTTTAGCTGTTTACATTATTCGGACTGTTATCCTCATCTCCATTGCCATTACGTTACGGCCTTCTTCAGGTGATTGGAATTCCGAACCGAACCCTTTAGGTAGATTGTTCTAGTTCCACGTGCTATGCCCCTTTCGGATGTCTCAGCCATTTCCCTTTAAACTCTCCAAGATTTTTTTGTTCACCACTGCTGTGGCCTGGTATTGAAGTCGCAACTTTTGGGGTGTAGTCACATGGCTCAGTGGTAGAAGCTCGGACTGACACCAAATCGGTTGTGTTTCGATCCAGGCTTGATGCATTCGATTGTCTAGTCGCACTGAGGAGCTGTGATCTAACTAACGTTTTTATCCACTGGGCCAGGTGTTCTCAAAGACGCATGGCTCAGTGGTGAAGGAAATTATTATCATTGAGTCGAAGTTCAGAATCTAAGGTTAATATATGGTTTAAATGCGCAGTTTATCTTCTAGGGCAACAGCCACTCATGGCAATAGATCACAATTTGTCGTGCTATTTAATCTATAGCTAGGGGGGATGGATTTTTCTTTTTCAAGGGCATTAGCGCAAAAGGAACAAAAAATAATTTGCGGTTATCACGTTGAACGTTTTTAGTTTTTATAGAGAATTTGTTATCGTCGTTATTTGATTTGTATTAATGTATTAGGTTTTTCATATTTTTTCGTCTAGGTTTTGGGTACTATGTACTTTTTTGTAGAATAGTTATTTGTATTATATTACTTTGAATCCTTTTCTGTACTGAACAGAGAGAGATTCTGCTCAAAATCGTATAAAAATAATCTATTGTCATGTAGGTTTAATAAAACTCCATTTACTACTAATAATAAAACAATATAAAAAAAAATGATGGATAACTATACCGTAACGATCATTGTCATTGGAAATGGAATCAGTTCTCCGAATTCAAATTCCTGTTCACTTTCGCATAAAGACTCTTGAAGACGAACCATTCTCCCTTCAGCTACAGGTTAAAGAGTGGACTTTTTAGCCTCGGCTACCGATTAGTCTGAGAAATTGTTAACTAAATTCCAACGGGGAACCACTCCATTATCTTCCACAACAATATATGGCAATTCACACACATGCATACACACAACTTCTGTAAAATGAATGGAGCACTATGGCCGCTTGGCGTTTGTAAGAAGCAATACGTTAGATTTGGCTGACTCATTGTGACAAGTGAAGATGGCTCAGTGGTAGAAGCTTGGACTGACACCAAATCGGTTGCGTTTCGATCCAGGCTTGATGCATTCGATTGTCTAGTCGCACTGACGAGCTGTGATACAGCGAAACAGTACTGTCTGCGAATGACAATGTCTATCTCATAAATAAGAGAAAGAACATATGGAGTAAGAATCCATAGTTTTTAGCGCATATATATATATATATAGATATATATATATAATAATATGTCTATATAATATATATATATATTATAATAATATGAAGAAATAGTCATAGATGTGCTATATTTATTTATTAACGTGCTCAATATCAGAGATAGAGCGTGTGTAAATACAAAAGTGAACATAGAAGTCAACACTTAAAGGCGACAGTGTTTCAGGCCTGACGATTGCATCTAGCATGAAACAGACTGTCGTCTCTAATTATTGACTTCTATGTATATATATATATATATATATCAGAAACTGCGGGGAGCTATATTCACCTACATCCTAAAGAGACACGGCATTACGAAAAAAAAGAAAAGAAATCAGAGTACGATTCTTGTGTTCCTTTCTAATAGAGGACTCAACAAAAAGAAAATTCCCACGCAAAAATTACAATTGATTGCATTAAATGTCTTTTACATCTGTCAAGAATTTTTCCTTTTATTTTTTTTTCATTCTTTTCTTTTTTTTTTTTTTTTTTAGAAGTGGTAGAACGGGTGGGATATCCCCATTGGCTACAGCGCTGCGGGTGGGAGACTATTGTTTGCTCGGTTAGATTGATATATTTTTCTAAGTAACGTCGTTAATCAACACTGAATTACATATATTAAAATAAAAAAAAAAATAAAAAAATAACCATCTCCTAAAAATAGATTGACGTGTGAAAATATGAAGGCTATCAAGTAGTCCAGAAATACACGTCATTTTAGAAGACGGTAACATTTACAAGTTGAATCAAAAGCAACTTATTGTCGTCAACAATTATGGTGGATTCGTCGCTTTGGAAGTGACACGCTTGTCTTTTAAACTTACTACAGGCTAAGTTTTTTTTTTTTTTTGTTTGTTTGTTTCAGTCCGGACAGAAACATCACCGCGGACTGTTGTTTGAGGCTAGATTCAGTTGCGTCTCTGTCTTCAGGCAAAGTGCCACTCAGTTGCGGCTCTGTCGGAGGAAAGAGGCGCAAATGAGGAAAACCATATTACTAGGGAACTGATGCCCTAGGCAGCACCCTCTCATGGCACTAGACCAGCGCAACGGATGGTTGCTGGGGCACGAAGAATTTTTCTCCTTAACCCTTAGCGCGTCAGGTTCCCCACGTTAAACCTAACCTTGTGTCACAACCTGACTTGGTGGGGGGGGTCAAGTATATCGCCTAGAGTAGTGTTTCTCAAACTTTTTTTTTTTTTCATGGTACACTTGTATTAGGTTGGTGCAAAAAATAATGACGTAATAATGTCGTTTTTTGACGTTAAAAAATACGCCAAAAAACGACATTATTACGTCATTATTTTTGCACCAACCTAATAGAATGACTAAAACTCTGATGTGCACTTTAAATTTTATTTAGGATTCATTCGTCACGAAATTTGAAAATATGAAATTTTGATTTAACATTTCCAAAGAAGATTAGCTGTATAGATTTAATTTAAAGGGGATTTATGAAGAATCTGCTATTTTTTTTTTTTTTTTTAGAGAGAGTCCAATAATGGCTGATTTAATCCTCTGAAAAAGGCAAAGGGGAGAGGATTATCCACTCCTTAAAGATTAAAGAATTTAGCATCCACTTTAATCCCTTCAGCGCCAATTATTTTGGAATAAACGTTTCATTTTCAGACGAATTTTTAAATTTTTTTTTAATATAATACTAAGAACTGAGGTACATTGAAGTACCCGAGCGTTGGCTAACACCTCGACCAGATGTACGAGATGACAATTGGACTATTTTTAAGCTCGGAAGGGCATAAGATTCAAGATAGACATATAAAGTCGTCTGTAGCTGGTTTTTGAATTTTTATGTTTTGGACGTGTTTATTCCTCCATGTTTGAAGCCAATTTCGGTAAAAACGTATATACACGTCGGGAAAATTTAAAATATCAAACGACAGCTTCCATATCTAACTATCATGTTTAATCTGTTTTTACATATCTAAAATGTCTTCCTTTCTCATATATCTCGGTATTAAGCCCTATAGCCAGCCTCTTCTTGAATCTTAGGGGCTTACAGTCTAGGAATTGGCCCTAGGCATCACCAAACACCTGCACCTCAGTTAGTGTCTCTAGCTTTTTAAAAATAAAGATTTTTTTTTTTAAAATATAAAAGCAATTCATGAACTACTCTTCTGTTATCTTGGGGCGTACCAAGTGAGAAACGCTGACTTCAAACTTTGACCAAAAATGAGGCAAAAATTATTTGCACACTCAGAAAGATTGTGTCAAGGTCATCTTTAGATCGCAATATACAGTAAATCTTGCGGGGCAAGTTTTAGCGACTTAAGAGAGAGACAGACAAATGCGAAAGGAACTAATAAAAGGTGAGAAAAGCAGACAAAAGAGAAAAGGCAATGTGAAAGAGAAAGAGAGAGAGAAACAGGTGAGAATAACGAAAATAGACAAAAAATGCGAGCTGTGGGAACACTGGAATCGCATCCATTTCAGAATTGATACTTCAATAGAATTTTGGTAAAGCATTCCATTTGGGAATGTCTAAATCAGGGGTCGACAAACCTTTGCTAACTATGTGCCGAGTTAGGGTTTTAAAATTATTCAGTGTGCCAACAGCAGACGTATTTTTATACAAGGTCAATAGACCTGTTCTATAATATATTTTATATTATTGTATAAATTATATATACTTTAGTATATATTAAAATTGAAACAACTGAATATCTTCTTTGCGTTGTAGTAGTTATTGGTTCGGATGTCATTTGCAGCTGCGTGCCAAGTGTGGCACGCGTGCCGTAGGCTGCCGACCCCCTACTGTAGAGTATATATTTCGGATTTATTTATTAATAATAATAACCATAATAATGAAAAGTGTATTGTCTCATTGTGTTGTAATAAAAAGCAACAATGATAAGATGGTTTAAATCAGGGGCCGGCAACTTTTAATTTTGTGTTCAATTAAGGTTTTAAAAATCATTTAGTGTGCCAACAGCATACGTATTTTTTATACAAGTCAAGGTCAATATACCTGTTCTACAATATATATATATATATATATATATATATATATATATATATATATATATATATATATACTTTAGTATATATTAAAATTGAAACAGCTAAATATCTTCGTTGTAGTAGTTATTGGTGATGTCATCTTCGGCTGCGTGCCATTGGAAATTGCTTGATGTGGCACGCTTGCCGGAGGTTGCCGACCCCTGGTCTAAATGATCGTAAAATTTTCTGCTACAAATGGTGCGTTTCAAAGACTATTTTCTACCAAAGTGCGCCTAATTCTACTGGTTAGTAAAACATGCGAAGACTAGCAAGATGCCCGATGTTTGTTTGTATTGTTTTGTTTTGTTTTTTTTTTTTTTTAAATTTAAGATTTTTTTTTTTTGTAATGTAAATCTATTTATTCTCTTTGAAATTATCAGGATTGCGAATTTGGGCTGAAATAGTATATGAACATGTTTAACATTTGTTCTAATTTTTTTTAATGAAAATTTAAATAAAGCTTGAATCTCCACCCTAATAATAAAATTCTTTTATACATACCATTTAAAAATCATTGAAAAATTTACATTTTTCAGTTTTAATGATTATACTTTACGCATGTGTAATCTAGAAACTTTATCTAAGCAATTTAATTAGTAGAACATATATCAGTTAATCCTTATTATTTTTCAAAATATTTACAATCTAAAAATGTTTCTTTGCTTTAAATAACTTGCAAAAGGTTGATAAGTCGTTAAAATAAATCAATCATATTTGCTACCACAAAACTGACCGCTCATTTTCAACGTTGTCATAAAGTTATAGTCACACTGCGATGTATCGTAGCCGAATAATTCCACAATCGCCAATTATAACAGCAGATTATATTTTTCTTCACTAAACAATATATATAGGATTTATTCTCCATATTATTTATATTAAGGACTCTTTCATTTGACTATAATTTAGAATTGGGCTGATTTGTCCTGCCTAAAATAACGGGCCATATCGGTCAATTTGCTGTATAACACTATATACAAATTGCCACACTTTAAGGAAAAAACAAATTCCTGGCCGGGTCAGTCTTTCTTTATGCTTACTACTATCCATTCATTACATCCTTTTTTCCCCCCTTTCCTTATCTTCTCTTTATCTAACTTTTAAAAAGAAACTGGCCATCCGTCACTTTTCTTCTTCCACTCCATTTCTCTGGTCTTCTCTTCCCTCTGTCAATCTAATATATCAGTCTGGCTTATTGTCTCTATTTACTAAGAGATTTCGGTCTGAAGACATTATATATATATATATATATATATATATATATATATATATATATATATATATATATATATATATATATATATATATAGATAGAGAGAGAGAGAGATAGATAGATAGATACATATATAATAAAAAGGCTTAAACACTAATATTCCATGGTCATAATTTATTCCATTGGAATCGTATATACGATCCAATTCATCAGACCTACAAATTCAAAAAGAAAACAGAAAAAAAAAATGTTTTTATTTTTCTGTTTTCACTTGGTTAAAGAACGAAATAATAATTAAAAATGCATTGAACAGAGATTTGCGACAATTCAAAAAGACTGAAAACTTGTGGCTGCATCCCTAAAGATGACCAACAGATACATCAAGTAGCAATTTACTAAGTGTAGCTTAGACAGAAAGGATGGGGCACATATTGAGGATCGAACTCACTACAGAGTCTTAATTAATTTAGTGAGACAAGTTTACTAACCATTACATCTCGTCGAAGTTCGCCCGATACTTCAAGGGTGGGATATTAAACGTGTATAATGGCGTATAGCCCAACTTCTTATAATCAGTTTTTCACGCAAAACGTAAGGGGGTCGCCCTATACACGGGTTTATTTATTTATTTAATTTATTTATTTATTTTTTTTTGAAGACGTATGAAATCATTCATTTTCTGTGACCGGTTGCACTATACGTAAATAGATCAATTCATTTCTGGAGGAGTTAAAATTAATGCCCAAAAATTCGTGTGTCGTACTATACATTAAGTCGACTCGTACACGAGTAAATGACGCGTTTGAAGGAGGAGGAGGAGGAGCGTATTCAACAAAAATCGAAATTGTTTCTTCACTGCAAATTATTCATTATATCATATGGTTTTTTTGCAAAAAATCGAGATATTTACAATATTTCTAGCTAAATTTAGGTTTATAGTTGGTAACCTTGCAATGAGATGAGGTAACAGAAACCATAGATTTGACTGCCGAATATCATTACATTATTGTTTCATAACTACAGTGAAAGCATTTAGGCAATTTTTTTGTCAAAAGTATTTTTATTTTTGGTCGAATATTAAATTTAAAATAGTCATTTTTAAAGGCATTATTTTTGAAATAGAGTAAAATCATTCTAAATTTCATAATTTCGCTATTGCCCTTCAAAATGACTGGAAGAAAGTAATCTAAAAACAACAATGGAAAAGAGAGATAAGAACGCATAAACGAAATACTTCCAGTTTGTTCAACTTAGGAAACTTAGCATTGCAACCAATGTATTCTAAAATGTCGCCAATAAAGGAGAAAATGAAAAATACCAAAAAACAAATCGAATATAGAACCAAAATTTATATTATTTTTATTTATTTGTTATGTAACTAAATATATAATTGCCAACAATGTTTCCATAAAACTTGATATTTCCTGTAATAAATACTTAATAAATATTATTATTGTTATTAGGTTGGTGCAAAAATAATGACGTAATAATGTCGTTTTTTGACGTATTTTTTAACGTCAAAAAACGACATTCTTACGTCATTATTTTGCACCAACCTAATATTTTACTTAAGTGTAAGGTAGTCCTACATTTACAAATCCTAGCAGCTAACCATGAAAAGAAATGTTGATTAAAACTGCCTAAAATCTTTAAGCGTGTATTGCTGCAAAATGTTGAATACGCCCCTCCTCCGCCGTATGCGTCGTCAATGGTAGTTGCTTTAGAAGACGACGTGAGTGATCAAACAAGAGGAGAAATGGCTCTACTTAAATAAACTAGTCCACTCGTTAAAAAAATAGGGAAACATTTTAATGGAAATAATTTCTATAGATTAGCATTCTTAAGCCGCGACACTTTAAGTCTAGAGTATCTGGTGTATTTAACCCACAGCTGGGGAGAGAAAATACAGATTTAGGACTTTCACGATCCATCTGTGAGAAAGTGAACGCAACAGACTAGCTTAGACCAAGCACTCAACAAGCAGAAACTAATTTCCGTAATGATTTGCATTATACAGTGTCACCCGGATATAAGAGAGTTATCGGGACCGGAGACGAAGTCTCTTATATCCGGGTTTCTCTTATATCCGGGTTTGGTCTATTTTGTTTACATTAACACAGGCTCTAATTTGGGACCAGAGAAAATCTCTCTTATATCCGGGTTACACTGTACCACCCGCGTATTTTGTAGACTACTTTTTTATTTATTTTGGTAAATAGAATTAAATTTATTAACACAATCAACCCTGGAGATTCGAATCCTTAGATAATGCCATTTTTTATTAGAGTTGCTCTAAGAAATTGCTTTAAGATTTCTTTTATGTGGGCTGTCCGTTCAGGATGTAGGGGATCATGGCTCTCCACTTCTCCTTATCCCTTGTAGCTCTCAATCAGTTATCCCTTTGATATTTCTCCCAAAACCTTGCTTAAATCCGCTAGGTATGTCACGCAATGCTTTCTCTTGTCTCTCTTTCCCTCTGTTCGCCTTGTGAGTATCAGATTCCCCAGGCCCTCCTTTCTCATTACGTATCCCAGAAATTTCAGCTGCCTCTTCCTGATGTTAAGTATAAGCTTCCTCCCTGTTTGCATCTTCTCCAAAAACCTCATCGTTGTTCACACGCTCGGTCCATGTTATCCTTAGCATCCTCCTGTAGTACCATATCTCCGTTGCCTCGAATCTCTTCTTCATCTTTTAGGAGACCATCCAAGATTTGCTGCGGTAAAGGAGGACAGATATCATGTATCATTTCAGTACTTTCTTCTTTGTTACCAAAGAAATCCTCCTGTCTCTTCCTGGCTTTTGGAAAGCGTCTATGGTTATCCCAGTACATCTTCGGATCTCAGTGTCGCACTTACCGTCCTCCGTCAAAATACTTCCCAGATATGTAAGCTTCCACACCCGCTTGATTTTACTGTCTCCGGCCTTCAAATCGCGTTTCGGGCTCATCTTATTTACTCATGACCCTGCATTATGTCTTCTTATATTTTATGTTTAATCCCTTCTCGCTAATCCTTCACTAATCTCTGTAGGAGGTTTTGTAATTTTAATAAAGTAGTACAGATATCAGGTTCAGTACTCTTTTCTTTATTACCAAAGAAATCCTCCTGTCTCGTAATACTTTGCCGAGCTTTTGGAATGCGTCTTTGGCCATCCTAATACATCTTCGGATCTCAGCGTCGCACTGACGGTCCTCTGTCAGAACACTTTCCAGATCGTTCCCTCATCCCTCATTGTTGCTCACACGCTCGGTCCATTGATATCCTTAGCATCCTTCTGTAGAACCATACATCCGTTGCCTCGAGTCTCTTCTTCATCTTTGAGGAGACCGTCCAACATTCGCTGCCCTAAAGAAGGACAGATGTCACGTAACAGTTCAGTACTGTTTTCTTCGTTACCAAAGTAATCCTCCTGTCTTGCAATACTCTGCCCAGCTTTTGGAACGCGTTCTTGGCCATCCCAATACGTCTACGTGTCTCAGCGTCGCACTTTACCGGCCTCTGTCAAAACACTTCCCAGATATTTAAACTTCCGCTACTTGCTTCATTTTAGCGACCCCAATCTGCAAATAGCATTTCGAGCTTATCCTTTTACTGATGAACATTCATTCTGTCTTCTTGTAGTTTATGCTTAGTCCTTTCTTCTCGCTCTCCTTCGCTATCTTCTGTAAGAGGTTTCGTAGTTTCTATACTTGCACATTATTTTGGTAAATAAAATTAGATTTATTAAACTATTTAAAAAAAAATCTTAAGAACTCGTTTTCTTTTTATGTGCTATTTGACGTATTTGAAGTGGGGCTGAAACAGTTTGTGTTGCCATAGTTAAGATAATCTGTTGAAATTCCTCGCAAAAATCAAAACCAATATTTAGTTTATCGAAATATTCACGTCCTCGATATTACGAAACGAAATTTTAAGACGAAACTGAAATGAACCAATTGTCTTATAGACTTTAGATAAAACCGTAGAAGGAACGCAATTCCTCACTGTGGACAATATAATGTCTAACTGAGAGAAATATGACTTAACTTTAAATTAACACAGGCCAGTAATGAAATTTAATAGTTATTATTTTTTTGTGTGTGGTGGGTGGGGATTTAAAGTTACCAAAATATTCTTAAAAGCCAAGTAGGATTTGTATTTCATGATGCTTAATTCTAGGATTTTTTTTATTTAATTTTTTTCGTGTTTCTCTATATCTGTATTTTTTTTTTAAATGTTTCAGTAACAAATGAAAATTTAACAATGATTGTGGAGACGAGCAAGAGACAGGAAAGAAGATTTTTTTCTCAGCCAAGGTTTATATTTGAAAGAAATATATACTGTAAAAAAAAAAAGAAAAGAAAAAAAAGACCTTTTTAAAAAACCTTTTTTAAAAATTTTTAAAAGTCATCATTAATGACATTTTTACAAGTTTTCTAAGTTGGGAATTAAAATATACGATAATAGGTTCGTACGTGTGGTTGTTATCCATGAGAGAAAGAGAAAAAAATAGGAGTTTATACAATCATTCAACTATTTTCTTTTTGAAACGTGTACAAGAAAAATGATTTTAAATTCTTATGTTAATTAAACTAATTAAACTTTGTAGCGTGTCATAAAGGATTTGTAAATTGTTTAAATATTTGAATAAAACGACCTCTGACAATTTCAAAGCCAAAGTATTTTTCGCAGGTGCGCTGACATGTATGAGCCAATAATAGATCAATAGGAGTTTTCCAAAGACTAAATATTATCAAAATATATATTATGCTGAGAACAAAATGAAGTCAAGTTGCGATTCCAAGAGGGGGACATTACGTAGTTAACGTCTTCTAGCGCTGAATAAGTAAAATTATTTCTTTATTACTTACAATATGACGGCTAGTAGGAGTCAAAACGAATTGAAAAAAAATTCTCGAAAGCCGTATTATAGGTATGAACAAAAATATTAGAAATTTAATTTTTTTTTTATTAATACATTCTTTCAGCTTTATTAGAATTAATTCCAGTTTTTTTTTATTTTTATAAGGTATTTTTTTAAAGAAATGAAATTTGATTTATTTAAAAAGAAATTCCTTCCATCTTTTTAAATAAAAGGAGTTTTTTTTTTATTATTATTATTTTCTATGGCAAGTAATTTTTTTCGGTTTTACGATTTTAGATAAATAAAATATAAATTTTTAATTTGTTAAATTCCTGTTTATCGTAGGTTAATTTCTTTTTCTTTTCTTTCTTTAATTTCTTTATTTATAACCAATTTTGTATTGCCATTTAATTTTAACCGGAAGTGACGTCGTTTTTATATGTAAATTATTTTCTATTTATATTTGCCATATTTCATTTATTTTCTCGTTAGTGTTACTTACTTTCACTATAGGCACGAAATATTCAAGGTCATGCTTACAAGGCTATTAGAAAGAATAGCACCCACTTCAACTAACCTAAGAGAGAAGTTCGACTTAAACCATAGATTAATTAAACCTTTTCTGTGCCGTGACTCTTCAGGGTGTAGGGGATCTAACTCTTCACATCGGTTGCCATTTACTATCCCGCCATCCATTTACGCGAGTTTGTTAGGTCGATTGCCTTATGTTCTGCTCTGTTCCTCTTGCCATCAATATCTCCTGTGAGTGTCTTATTCTCTAAACCCCCTTTCCTCAATGCGTGTTATCGAAATTTCAATCTCTTTCGGATTCAAAATAGAAATGTCGTGTTCGTTCCTAATTTCTTTAAAACTTCTTTGTTGATCACGTGTTTTTCGTCCATGACATTCCCAGCACCCTTCTGTAGAACCACGTCTATTCTTTATCTGCGAGGATATTGCCCAGGATTCATTATCGTATAGGACATTTGATGTTACATAGCAGTTCAGCACTTTCCTTTGATTTTAATGATTTTTTTTCTGTTTGTTAATATCTTCTTGTGTGTGTGTGTGTGTTTTTTTTTTAGACGGCATCTTTGGCAATTCCTAAGTGTCTTCGGATTCCAGTGTCACATTTTGACCAATAATGAAAGAATTTAATTCTTGAAACTAATTTATATGTGACGTTACAGTGTTGTTGACGATTACCGTTGAAATCCTGAGTTTCCAGATGGAACAGTATCAAGGCCAGTTGCTTTGAATAAAATGGATGTAATCTGGAAATCTGATCTACCAAACTCAAGCGGAGACTCTTTCTAGCCACCGTAGAGGCGGTGTTAATATACGGTGCCAATGCTTGGACATTAACTAAAATCCTAGAATCTAAGCTTGATGGAACCTACACTCGAACGCTGAGAGCTATACATAACATCTCCAGGAGTCAACACCCAAGTAAATTAGAACTCTATAGATCCATCCATGATATTTCTACAATCTTACGCGAACGCAGAATGCATTTTGCCCGACACTGCTGGTGAGCAAAACAAAACCTCGAAAGTGATCTACTGTTCTGGACACCTAGCCATGGAGCAAGACGAGTTGGTCACCCAGATACCACCTATATTGACCAGCTAAGTTATGACACAGAATGTCTCCATAATGACCTTCCGATCTTGATGCAGGACCGTGATGGTTGCCTGAAGAAACTCAAGAATCTACCGAGCTCGCTCTACCGAATAAAATAATCAGTAAGAGGAGATTTGGGGAATGAGGGTTGAGAGGATATGGCGGATAGATAACTGTTGATCCTAGACTTAAACAGATTTAAGGTTGTAGTTTTCAGAGAGGAATCAACGGGTGGTATCAAGATCCGCTACAAAGTAGTGATACACGCTTGGGCGATCATGTATCTTTCGATAAATGACTGACGGGGCAGATGTTTTCCCGCAATCGATTGCCATTTCTTTGTTCGGTAGACTGGTTGCCAACCAAGGCTAAAGAACCCAGTCTGTCCTGCTATTCAACCCATAGCTGGGGGAGAAAAGATGGATTCATAGCTTTCCCAATGGCATTTGGGCTTAAGTGAATCTAACAAACTCGACTAGAATTCTATCACTACTACTACTAATAATAATAGTAATACTACTATTACTAACAGTAGTAGTAGTAGTAATACTAACAGTAGTAGTAGTAGTAGTAGTAATACTACCATAATACTAATAACAGCAGCATAGATTGTTTAAATACGTTCCTTAGATATTTCTTACATTAGTTCTTTTACGGTCATCTTTAAGGTCTCTTCTCAAAGTTGATTTTTAAACTTTATATGCGGAATTATTTATTTATTTATTTATTTAATGCTGTGAGGCGAAATTTTGGCTGATTTCTATGTCCATACCTGTTCGTATAGGGAAATATGATTGACAAAACCTAAACCTCTCGTTTCGGAAAAAAAAAATCACTAAAAACTAACTGTTCGAACATTATTAAAGTTTCTTTTCTTTTTGTTTTTTTAAAAAAACAATTTTTTCCATCTTATCGTTGCTTTTCTTTTTTACCACAATGTTCCCTGTCGAATAATCTCCGTCGCTTAAAATACGTCGTGTGAATCCGGAATAAAAGAAGTGCCTCGATATAGCTCGATAATTCGCCCGAACAATGCAACCAACAAAGACAGTTGAAATTCAGGGCGAGTGTTCACTGCGTACATATAATCTTAGAAATGTCATAAAGCCATCTTTTCGCCGGCACCCCCAACTATAGACAACAATAGCAGGGCAGACTGGGCTCTGTAGCCTTGGTAGGGGAAAATAGTGTTCTAGAAGGACACATCTGAATTGCTTGCCAATACGTCTGGCTAAAGCCGTAGGGTAAATTAATGACTATTACTTCCCATGAATGACAGGCTTGGGGAAAGCCAGAATTCTTCAGTAGGTTGACAAAATGGCCGATATAATTAAATGAAATTATCACAACGTTTCAGGTAGACATCTTCCACCGTTAAAGTCGCGGGAAGTCGGAATAACTTCCGACGAGATTTGAATTTGTATCGCCTATACAACATGCAGCGAGCCAGTACCTCGTCTATTATATATATTTTTATATACTATTATTCATCAAGTACAAGGCTCGAGAGCCACTCGAAGCCTAAACAAGGCTCGAGAGCCACTCGAAGCCTAAATCTACTTTTAAAAAAGGTACTGAATGAGATGTGATACGAGTGAAAGAGGAGGTGAGAGGAAATGTAGATTATAAGGATAGAGAGGATAGATAAAGACTGATCGTCGATTTCAAGGGGTTAAGATTTTAGTGTTCAGGGAAGCCTGAACTTGGCAACCACAATGTACTACTTCTTGTGGAAAAATCTAAGAGGAACTTTCTCCTTAAATCTGGAGGAGGGTCGTACCAGTGGAGTCAGGACGGGACGATGTTTCCTTGCTGTAATGGTCTGAACTGGTGGAACTAAAGCGTGTAGAGCGCATCTGAACATTTGCTATGGAAATAGCGGTAGAATAGCAATAGACTTGCGACTTTGCGTCTTAGGAGAAAGAGGTTGTAGAGTGGAAGATATCATCCTCTACAAGACTGCGTAAACATTTTTGAACTCTATAATTGGCTGGCAAATGAGGAGTCTGACAGCAATACTCTATTCTTGGTCTAATTTGGTTCTCGTAAAGATAGAACGTGGCTGGAGGAGTTAGGTATTTCCTGGGGCGATAAAAGGAGTCAAACGGTTTTAGCCATCATCTTTAGATCAGAGATTGTATATATGAATACTACTTGAGATCTGGAATGACCTTGAGACACTACTCGCTTTAACAGTCGAAGAATATTCGACCTAAAAATTGTGAGGAAAAGCAGTACTAAGATGAAAAACTCTAGTAAAACTTTTATAATGTGTGTATTATATATATATATATATATATATATATATATATATATATAAAATCAGAAAGTTTAAATAAAATCTACTTTTATCCGACGGTTAAAAAATGTTTGGAAATATTTAAACAAAAGAGAAAACTTTTGAAACCTTGTCCATACTTACAAAGGACACCAAAAAGGTCTTTTTTTTTCTTTTCTTTTTTTTTTTTTTAATATGTTACCATTTTCAGGTGGAACTTTTTTTTTCTTACTAACTGCCTACAGATACCATAAAGCCACGTGTGGGAATTAATAGCTGTAAACTTACTTTTGTGTCGCAGGTCTGCGAACGCATGTTGTCGACGCCGGACCTTACTTCACTATAAAAAAAACATGAATACCACTGACAATGGGGTTCGTAGATTAAAATAAATAAAATAAATAAATTAATAAATAAATAAATAAATAAAAAAAGATCAAATTTTGTGTGCGTGTCCGCTCAAAACCCTGAAAATTAAATATATATATATTTATATTTATATTAAAAAAAAAAAAAAATTGGTTTCTGTTTGAATTTCTGGGATGAGGAGTTATCATTAATTACATTATTTACAGACGTTCTCATTTTTTGCTGTTACACCGTTTCGACCGTTATGCCCTTTGGACTTCTTCAGGTGCCTATCGATCTGAGTAAGCTTCATGGACTTTTGAATTTAACCCTTTATTCAATCTACCGACCAGATTGTTCTCATTCCACTGTCCACGTCCAGATATAGCAATTCTTGGTTAATTGATAGGTAATTGCGGGTCATATTTTTCACCGAATCTGGTATTATCTGTACTACCAGGCTCGGGGATTGAACTCTCAATTACAATGTCATCAAATTTGCAAAACAACGCTTTAACCTTTAACTCTATTTTGAAAATGAGGGTAGATTTTATACGGATTTTCGATTTAATTATTTTTTTTTTTTTACAATAATATTCACATTTTATAAGGCCCAAGAGCCAATCGAGGTAGAGTATTACGTATTAAGAGGCACAGTTTATGGGGATATGTGTGGAAGATAAAGGTTAACCCTAGACTTGAACAGGCTAAGATTTTAGCGACTGAGGACGGAACCTCTTGAGAGTCGATTCCACAAAGATGAATTCTTAAATGGATAAGACGAAAACAGCGAAAGAAAAGCGGAGTCCAATCCGAAATTCCCCTGAAACATTACCCGGATCGAAAGACACCTAATGAAGGCCGGTGAGCACAACGGCCAGAACGTTATCGATAAAATCAAAATGAAGATATTAGCCCAACTGTAAATTATAAATGTGTGTGTGTGTGTGTGTGTGTGTGTGTGTGAGAGAGAGAGAAAGTTTAGTGAGTGAGAGCTAGAGAAAATATTATTCAAAACTGTGACATATAATCCGTGAGGATTTAATTGATGTATCTATCAGCATACGTTTTCTTCTATGCTACTAGTTAACAGAGGGAACAAAAATTTCTTTAAAAAAAAAAAAATTTAAATACTATTAAGAAAAAAAAAAAGAAATTCAACTTCACAAAATATATACAGGAAACCACATCTAATATATAAAGCTCAGTATGTATGTATGTGCGTGCGTCCGTTCGAAACCCAGGAAATTATGAAAACAGGAGCCTGCAAAAGTACGGATACAACACGTATTATACCGGCATACCCAGTATTCTATACAAATAAAATACGTTTTTGCTTTTCGTTACTCTATACCTACTTTTGCACCCCATAGAAAATATTCGTCCTGTGACAGGAATCGAAAATGTATCCTATACGTATAGGATAGCGGTTCGATTCCTGTCGGAGAGCGAATATTTTCTAAGAAAATTTCTCAGACATTCAAGCCGGTAAATGCTATTAATAATGTTTATTATAAAACAGAGCATTTACTTAAATATTTGTATCTATAAAAGAATTTATAAACATACATATGTCTTAAAATAATTGTCAGACTTAGTCCATTTCATAATATATATATATATATATATATATATATATATATATATATATATATATATATATATATATATATATATATATTTGTACGTTATTTTTTTGTAGATACAAATTATTTAATTAAAAAGTGTTTTAATTAAACAGTATTAATTCCATTTACCGGACTGAATGTTCGAGAATTTTCGTGGAAAAGGTGCGTTCTCCAGTAGAAATTGAACCCGTGTTCCTATTCCATTCCTACCAGAGAAGGCATTTTCTATGAAATTCTTCCATCATTCAGGCTGGTAAATCCAATTAATACTGTTTAATTAAAAACACATTTAATTAAATAATTTGTATCTGTAAAAAATAACATATAAACAGAACATGTGTGTAAATGTGTGAATATATATATATATATATACACACACAAGTTTGGTAGTTTGTTCGTGTGTGCGCGCGCAAATATTACGATAAACTGTCATCAAATAAATGCAATTTTATATTTTATATCAAAAAGTATGACATATCTTTCTCAACTTGACTATCTCTCTTAAGCAAGAACCACTCATTATTTTTAAATATATTTTCTTTCTTTAAACGTTTTATTATTCATTCACAGTTTATTTTTATGCTGTTTTTTTTTTTATAAAATAAGCGATTGTTTCGTTAATGGCTTCTATAATTGTTCAGTTACTCAAATACAGTCATTTCCTCCTCTGAAAAAGAGTAATCACCTTAGCATTTAGATCACAGCGTGTCAAGGCAAAAGAGTAATGCTGACATTTCTAATTATGCATTATGCGAATCTAAAACCAAACCTATATTACTAAAAGTATAGTACAGTTTTTTTTTCTCTGAAATTGCCAAAGATTGGTGAAGATTTTAACCCTATCAAGTTATTCTTAGGTGCCTAATAGAAGAGGAAGTTCCATTAAGTGAGGCTGGATCAGAATTTTTCTTCATACGCAAAAAACGTTCTGAAATTATTTAAAAGATTAAAAAGGTGCTGAATTAATAGAGTAACCATAACAAGCCCGTGGGAGTCAGAAATTTTCTCCATAGTAAATAGCTTTAATAAACGTCCCAACCCTTCCATTAGGTACCTACGGGTATTTTAATTACGACAATTTCATTAATACCACTTAACAGCATAAGCAAACCCCTTCTTTTTTTTTTTAAAGCAATCATATGACTTTGTACCCGACTGGAACAAAGAAAGTGAACTTATGTCTTCATTAACGGCTAACGGGTTTTCTATAAGAATTTTCAGATGAATCATAATTCATAAGGTAATGATTGAATAAGTTTTTTTGTGGGTTCCACTACGCGTGCTACAGTTATAAAATTCGCCTACAACCTCGTTAAATATTTGAGCTTAAATTTGATCATTGCACTCCAAGCAAGGTAATAAAGCCTCTAAACCACAAGGTGTTACTGAGTGTGAGAAAATATGAGAAAAAAAATATTAAAGAGAGAGAAAAAAAACAGAAATTAAGACAGAAGATAATGATCGGCATTACTTTTAAAAAGCAAGAAGAGAGTTTCACAAGCGAGAAGTGCGAAAAATTGTGAGACCTAATTGCCAAACAAGTTCTGCGCTAAAATTCGTAACATCGAGGTACCAAAGAGGACAGTATTTATAGAAAAGGCACCGAAATGCTAGGTTTTGCCTTAGCCAAAGTTCGAATGCGCGTGTAAGGTAGCGGTTATCAGCGCTGAAAGTGTGATTTCTGTGTTGAGTTCAAATTCGAGCTGAGACAGTTGCGGATGGTTCACATACATTAACTATGAAAGGCATGAACCCTTCTCTTTTTTATTCTCTAAGTAAATGTTAATAGCAGTGAGGTTAGCATCTAGTCTTGGAGA
>CAHIKZ030000105.1:772500-807500 GCA_903632075.3 Acanthosepion pharaonis | reverse complement strand
CGATAATCTGATAATTTACATTTTCGAAAAGTAAATTTTCCACCCATCATTTTCTATAAATGCGCGTAAAACATTTTTTTTTTTTTTTTTTTTTTTTTTTTGGCCATCTGCCAAATACTTTTCCTCTCCAGCCTATTCTCTCTCCTTTCCGCCTGTCCGTTATCATTGTCCGTTTTCTTCCTTTCTTGGAGGCATGTGCTAATATTTCCCTGACTAGTCATTTTCACCTATGATTTTCTACCGTTGGATTCCTTGTTTTGGCATTTATTAATCAAGCAAGCTATTCAGTTTTTATCTGTTTCCGTAGCCTTTGATGCGCCTTTTGAGTGTTTGATTCTCTAAGCTTTCTTTCCAAATTAATTTCAGCAGTCTATTATTGTTAATAGAATTTTCTTTGTAGTTAACAGTCACCATAACTTAATGCCGTGACACAGAATGTAGTTTATCATAGATTTTCACTGTATTTTATTTTTTGCCTGTTAGATAATATTCCGTATTAGGGAAAAAATGACAACGGTTTTCTCTTGTTTTCTTCGCGGTTTTGAAACCAGAGTAAACCTGGTTGCTACCTAAGGATAGATAGCCCAGTCTACCTTACTATTTAAACTATAGCATCGTTCCTTGTTTAGTCAGAGTCATAAACGTTTTGTAACGCTAAAATACAGTTAGAATTATTTCGAATCAAATATATTCTACTGGCAATTTTAAAGGACATATGATTTTAATACAACAGAGTGAAACTCAAAAAGATAGAAAGAAAAGCGGTCAGAGAATTAAATCATCCCCACCGTATCGAATGCATTGTACGAGGAGTTAGCTCAGTTATAATAGACCTCTTGACCTCTCCTGTCAGCCTCCCCTAAAATAAACATCAAAGTAAGCCGGATAAGCCAAGCATAAGAAACTGTATTTTAGAATATACATATCTCTCTCCTGTGTACCCACGTCTGGGAGCACGGCAACCGTATACGATAGATCTGGCCGCGAACAAGGTCCCTGTATATTTTCCGTTCGTCCCTCGGGGATTTCAGTGAGGAATATAGTCTGGGGTGACGGGGTGGATTTATTTTACTAATTATGTGGGTAATTTACAAATTAGACTGGTGCCTGTCTTTTCTTTGTAGATTTAATTCTCTCAGGATTACCCTGTTTGCATGCGTTCCTCGCGTTATATATATATATATATATATATATATATATAGCCAACGTGTGGAGGAAGGAGCTTTTGATGCAATTCAAAAGGGAATGTACACATTATAATGACTGATATGATACTTTCTAAATGTAAGTTGACTATTTGTAAACTCGTGGTTTTATATATATATATATATATATATATATATATATATATATATATATAAATTTATATATTTATATATATATAAATATATAAAGATTTAAAATGATCGAAATAAAAGTATAAAACTTAAACTGGGCTAAGCAACCGGTTTCGCTCCCGCTCTTCAGGCTTCAACGGGAGATTTAATTTTAAAACTAACACAGAAAAATGTACAATAAAAGGAAATTGTGGGAGGAAAAAAAAACACACACACACACAACTTCCTTTCATTGTACATTTTTCTGTGTTAATTTTAAATTAGTAGTAAAGTAGTTAAAAACAAATGTGTTACTTTCGATTTCGTAAATTTATGTTAATTCTGGTCATCCATACTTAGCTACCAACAGCTCAGCTCGTCAATTACATCAGTCAGGACATCAGAAAAGTAGGACTCGTGGTTAAGAAATGCTTGTAAACTACGTTTTTTATGTTATAAGTAATATTTATTTCAAATCAAATTAATTGACATTAAATTTGCTATTTTTTTCTCAAGTAACGTGTCAAATACATAGTTTATTTTTGGAAGATTTTCAAAACCGATAATTAAATTTTGTTTACAAACGTGTCAACATGACCGCTTGATATTGCAATCTATATCATTTCTATTTGAAATACACCTGAATATCTTGCTTAATGGAAATGGTAAATTTAATCATTTAGCTTCCATTTAAAGCTAAAATGAATTTTTCAAGAATGCTCCTGCATTTTGAAAAATTCATTTTAAACCTTAGGTATCTAAAATTCAGCGGAGGTGCATATATACTGATTTTCTAAGCGCGGCTTAGATGTGGCACAAGGCCGAAAGTATGAGGCAGCCAGTGAGAATCGAACTCACTACTCAGTCGTAATTGATCTGGCAAGACAATCTTTCTAACCATTACACCACGTCTAGGTGCCCTAGCATATATATATATATATATATATATATATATATATATCTCCCGAGGTAAGATGAGAACGAATAGAGTGCAATTCCACCATTAGTAACATTTAATTTAAAAGAGGGCTCAATGTAAAGTACCATAATATTTATTTTAGGATATTAAATTGAAAAACATGTCAAAATCGCTACGCAATTGCAGTCGTGTTTCGAAGGATTTATTTCGATTAAAGAAATTATTTCGTTTTTTTTAATCTAAATAAATCGTTCACTCGCCAGTAATTTACAATCGCCTGATGTGATGCATTGATACGCATCGAAACATGACTGCAATTGTGTAGCGATTTTGTCATGTTTTCGATATAATAACCTAAAATAAATAAATAAATATGTATGTATGTATGTACGTACGTATGTATGTGTGTTTTAGCTGCAATCTCACTCTAATACATGTTTTGTTAAACAAAACTGATAAGGTACATTTGCTTATTTATTTAAGGCTTTCCTTGTACACATAAAATCTTTTTTTTCTGGGCTATAAATTTTTTCTGAATATAAAAATTGTCCAAATGTCTGCTGGTTACAAGCGCTTTCTGCTAAACTGTTAACCATTTCCAAGAAATATATATTTTTTACACTACTATGATAATAGAAAGTTGTGTAAGTCTTGCTGTAGATTGTCTACTTTTATCAATTTGTAAACATTCTTAATCCACTGTAATTACTAAGTTTCATACTGGACTGGAAATACTTTTATTATTCAAATTAAATAATTTTAATAGCAATGTGCTAATAAAATTCTCGCTAAGATGTGCTATTTTTGATGTGGCACAGTAATAAGCACACATTCCCAAAACGAAATGAGATCATTATATATAATTTGTCAAACTTGGATTTTCTTCAATTTGTTTCTGCATTTATTTATTTTATTTCTTTATGTCTATATTTTATATATTTCCCAAATTATATCTGTATTTCCTAACGTTTTATATGCTTTTTATGTGGAGATTATCACTTTTTAAGTATTTCACCTTAAGCAAGGCAATAAAGCCACTAAGACGCAAGGGAGTCATCGAGTGTGAAAGAACGTGAGAAAAAAAAGAAAAACATTATTAAGGAGAGAGAATAAAAGAAGAGGAATCAAGAAGACAGAAGATAACAACTGATATTTCATTTAAATTTCTGAGGATCAAAGTTGACTGGAAAGCAAGAAGCCAGAATAAAGTTCCACTAGCGAGAAGTGCGAGAAAAGAAACAGTTAGGATAGAACTTACGGTTACATCTAGCCCTTCCAACTGCAAAATGCTGAGACCTAGCTTCCAATCTAGTACTGCGTTTAAATTCGCGAAGTAGAGGTACCAAAGAGGAAAGCTCATCAGACATCATTTTCTTACTCAAATTCTCTCTCTCTCTCTCTCTATATATATATATATATATATATATATATATATATATATATATATATATATATATTAATATATATGAAAAAACTTGGTAATCCGTATGGGTAATCCCAAGGAGGATGAAATACTAAGAGCTCGATGTAAATCCAGAGCTAATATTTTAAAGAAAAACAGACCACTTTAAGATTCCATTATAATACTTTATTTCACCAAAGCCCTTTTAAAGGATTCCGGATCATCAGATGGCATTTTTGCAAGTGCTATCTGATGATCCGGCGTCCTTTAAAAGAGCTCTGGTGAAATAAATTATTATAATGGTACCTTAAAATGGTCTGTTTTTCTTTAATATATATATTCCGGATCATCAGATAGCACTTGCAAAAATGCCATTTTTGGAAGTTCTATCTGATGATCCAGAATCCTTTAAAAGAGCTCTGGTGAAATAAATTATTATAATGGTACCTTAAAGTGGTCTGTTTTTCTTTAATATATATATATATATATATATATATATATTTGTATGCTAGTAATGATTTTTTAATGTATTAATCCGACATATTTTAGTAGTTAAATGTTATTTTTGGAAGATAACCATATTTGAGAAGAAGTTCCGTTTATTTATTAAACAGTATATTTATTTATTTTCGTCTACCGGTCTGACTATTCGATCCTGGACTCGAAATTGCGCAGATATCAAAATTTGTGTATCTATGACGAGAAAGATTTTGGTAAGAGGCCAATATTCAGACATGATTGATCCATAATACTCTTTGTGGCCGAGTCGGTCTAAAACACGTCGGATCTTACGACGGTTTCTCCTGTAAAGGGTGGGGAACGCAGGTTCGAATCCCACTAGAGTGCACATTTTCTTTCTTTAAAAATATCTCAAATATTCAAAGCCGGTAGACAAAACAAATAAACTGTTTAGTAAATAAACGGAGCGTCTACTCAAATATGGGTAACCACTAAAACAAATTGAGATTATATAATTTTTATATTTTATATTTTTGTATAGGCTTTTATGCGAAATTTGGGTGGGGTTTGGAACGGATAACGCCTCCTATATGTATTTTAATCATTCACATTACAAACAATTTGGTTACCGGGGCTACGGAACGGATTTTGTTCGTTTATAGAGAGCCCACACTAAGTTTTTATTCGTACATTAGAGCCATTCTACACGTGGGAGACAGGGTGACAATATACAGCGCACTGTACAAGTTAGAATTCCCTCCGATCGTTAACAGAATGCAGGGTGTAATCAGAATAAAGAAGTGGTTTCCCATATCCCGCCAGCCCGTCTTCCATGGTCGACACTTTAACCAGTTCGGTCACGGAAATTAAACATTCGATAAGACCTAAACCTACCATCAAAATACTATTTTTTCATACGGTCTGGTTATTTATTAACTAACACAAGTAAGGAGAAACCCCCCACCCCCACAAAAAATATGTTAAATAAAAACAAAAACACTCAGCAATGATAACACCTTTTAAAATGCATATTATAAGGCACAGAAAGTATGCACGTTTCCCCTGGGTATGAAAAACTGATGGGTTTTGAAATTATATCTTGGGTCTTGACATTCAATTAAAGTATATATATATATATATATATATATATATAACAATTTTAAATACAAATGAAAATGTTTGGCTGAAGATCTATCTTTATATTTAAATAAAGTTTATTTATGCCTTTTTTTTAATATTATTACGCCGTTACCTGGACACGAAATTTTCATACGGAGTCTGCATCGATATTTGGAAAGATTTTCATCTATCTTAAGCGACTAGCAGTCATTTTCTAAAGCAGTTCCCTACATTTCCAAAGCATTTCCCCGAATTAAGGGTTAGACAAGCTCGGGTTCTCGATCATTACTGTTGAGCAATGACTTTGATCCCACACAAAAGTCCGACAATCAATAACCTAAAAGGTAGACGCGTAGTAAAATCAATCAACCTTCTCTAGTAGTTTTCCAGATGGCAATATCAATAGTCTTGGATTTTGCAATCAAATGAAGATGAATAAAATCCTTAAGATTGATCATTTTCTTCAGAAACATCGATGCAGATTTTCTTTAATGACATTTCAAACAGTACGTGTTATGGTTAAAAAAAAAAATGATGATACATCTTCAGTCAAACATAGGCAAAAACTGTTTCTAACAGGTTTATTTCAACCTACAATGGAGAAAGAAAATTTATTAAAACTTACTCAAGATAACCGGGGCTGGTACAAATCTGCCCTGGGGTTCCGTCACATCTGCCGAAAGATAAAATAAATGTTAAAAAGTGGACACGTACGAATAATTGTAAACACACACATACCTATACATAACTATTTACACACACATATACATTATATATTTGTGTATTTAGGCAGCAATCGTTCTTTCATGCACATTTCATTGAATACGACAGACAAATTGTTTTTTTTAATTTTTTTTTTTATACAATTTCTCATGCGATCTAGTATTTTTTTCTTTTCGGATGATAAATTATATAAAAACTGTCCGAATGTTTTTTTTTTTGTTTTTTTTTTATCCGAGCACTTTCGGCTATACATTTAGCCATTTTTAAGGATTAAATATTTTAACTGTTAAATAAGAAATAGTTTGCTGTATGTATATTTTATAAAATAATTTTTAATAAAAAATAATTTTTTTCAAAACACGGTCAAGATATTTTGTCCATGTTTAAAGTTATTATTAATTTTTTATTTATTTATTAATAAGGCTTCCATTATTTTTAGCCTTTTTCTTTTCTTTTTAACATGTAGATGATGCTATTATATTAGTGTTATCAACAAGTATATTACGAATAGTGTCCGGTAGGTCTCCATGAATATTTAAATGAGATCTAATTGAGCTATGGTCAGAAAGGTGTAGAGTGAGTCTGCGTGTCAAACATGTTGTAGTGTAAAAAAACGAAAACGAAAAAAAAATTAAATCGCATGTGAAATTATTTAAAAACACTAAATAAAAAGCACCTTGTCTGTCGTATTCAATGAAATGTGCATATTATATATATATATATATATATATATATATATATATATATATACACATACACATACAGGGTGTCCATACAGTTCGTGTACACTTTAAAAAATTTATAACTTTATTTGTATTTGCGATAGAAATAATCTGTAAAAAAATGTTATAAAGTTTAATGTACCTAGTTTTAAGTATAGCTAAAATAACTGTGATTTCAGGCATTACTGTAAATCAGTTGGCAAATGTTTTCCGTCAACTGCAAAATCGTATTACCCTTTGTATTGCTAATAATGGAGGACATGTGGAAACTTAAATAAAATTTCAATAAAACCTTAAAAAATATAGATTTACTTCTTTCTAATCCTTTTTACAAATTATTTCTATCGCAAATACAAATAAAGTTATAAATTTTTCAAAGTGCACACGAACTTTATGGACAGCCTTTATAGTGAGATTTCCGATCTAGTTCGTGACATTCTTTTTCACATGAATTTTCTGGAGAAAGATGTAATTTCATCTCGTCTATCCTCAGCTATGGGCTAAATATTAGAGCAGATTGTGCCTTCTAGCCATGGTTGGCAAACAGTATAGGAGAAGAACAACTTTGAATTTAGCTTATAACTCTTTGTTTTTTTTTATGTAACTGTCCGAGCACATACTATACAGCCATGGATAGGATTAATGATTTCATAACGAAATGCGGGCCGGGATTGTGGACGAGGATCGAGACTATATATAGTAATAGCGGTGTCAAGGCAATAACAGTCCTCTTGATCCACTGTTTTTTTTTTTTTTTTTTTTTTTTGTGGTTTCATTGTTTCTAATGAGACTTTCCAGTATTTTAACACTTTGTTTAGTTTTTGAAATGCATATTTCGATATTCCAATGCTGCTTCGGATTTCGGTGTCACAATTTTGTTGATTTTTATAAGACTTTCCAAATTGCCCTCACTTGATTTTAACTCCCCAATTCGTATCTCGCGTCTTAGGTTGTCCCCCTTTCTAAAAGGGGCCTAAATGGCAATTTTCTAGAATAAGCCTTTTCTGCTTTTTTTAAATTGAATGCATGTGCAAAATGTTTTGGGACATGATTTTCTCCAAACAATGTCCTTTTCTTAATTATTTTAAAAATCTTTGATAAGATTTAAAAGACATGTAAAATTCCTAAGGCACAAAATGAGGAATGAGGGGGGGGGGGCTTGGAAAACAACCCTCACATAGCATATTGAAAGCAAGACTGATAGAAGACAGCAAGTCACTTACTTGATGAGTTTGTGTAAATACATGGTGGATGCCTTAGCAAAGATAGAAAAAATAAAAACTGTTAAGGGCCAGAAGGGATAGGCGATCATGGCTCTTCACAACTTCCTACAGAGTGCGATGGGTAAATTGTCATCTAAATTACGCAAAAATATAAGTAACACTGACATCTGATTTTAACAGATATGTTTACCAAAACTACACAAAAATATATTGAAATACTAAAGAGGAAATTTAGACAATAAGATCACCATTGGCTTCGACCGTGGCCTCTAGACGACTTCGGAATCTCCTGCAACTCATGTCTATACTCATATCCGTTTTCATCTTCATTTCTTTATAAATTGGTAAATTACAAATATTGCATTAGTTTTAATACAATTGTATTAGCTTTTAGAATGTTGTAAATATAAAATTATTCTTGTAAATAGACAATAATAAATACTGTTTAATAATTTTATCATATGATGGGCAAAACTCTAATAATAATGGCTTCAAGTTCAATGTATAATTATTTTGTTAGATTTTCGAAACTGAATCATGTATAAACATTTACATACCTCAGATGTATATGCGTGTGTGTCTATATAAAACGTCAAATTTCTAATCTTTTATCAAATTCCAATTACGTCCAACTGACGACATTCAAACTATGATCGTTGTCACATAAGCGAAAAGAATCGTTTATTACAGGGACCCCAAACGACATCTTAATCAATCACCGATTGCAAAAGGCCTGTCAAAGGCAACCATTTTAAATAATCTATGTAAACTAAAACAAAAAGAAATTAAATTGGAACAACTTTTTTTTGTTGTTTTTTTTTTGTTTTTCGCGAAATAAAAATCTTGTTTATAAGGTCGGAGAAATCTAAATTTTAATGATAACATTTTTATTCCGTTAACCAAATTTACACAATATCATATAAACCAACTTCGTTTTTTAGTTTCCTCTATGAAAGAAACCTTGTTAAAAAAGAAGGTTAATTTTTGCAACAACTTAATACTAGCAGTCAAATTCAGAAAAAGAAAAAAAAATTTTCTCCTTTTTTTTCCGTCCGCGGAATTCCCCCCCCCCCTTAAATTTCTAACTCCTTATAAGGGAGCGTCTTGTTGCTTTCTTAAGCCTCCTTCTGAACTAGTTTTAACAACAGAGATCTTATCTAAAAATTCTCACTGAAGTAAACCCTGCTTTGGGGTTAATTTCGACCCAAATTTTGAACGAAGCATGAAAAATAGAAATCTACAGCTGGATTGTTATCGGGGAGACTTTAAAGTTTGTACGAAGTGGAACGAAACGGTTAAATATTTAATGCAGCTTTTTTTATGAAACAAAACAAGAAATTAAAAGCTTGATCGATCAAATTACGCCATCTTTGTTTTACTTGTTACATAAACTGGAAGTGTTTTTGTTTGAATTCGATATAGTTTCCCCTGAATTATTTCTTTTACTCTCTGTATTTCCAATAAGTAATATATATATATATATATATATATATATATATCTTTCAATAATTTAAACATGATCCTCAGATAATGTAAGAGAAATTAATTGCCTTTTAAAAAAAGCTAAAAATCCTATTGCAAAAACGGTTTATGACGAATACATAGCATCAGTTCTCATATGAAAGTGTCGACTTAGACACGTCGATCATTCTATTGCTGAATCTTGTAAAAGAAAAAAAAACATTGAGAATTATTCTCGTTCTTTTTATTGTTGACAAATGTTTTATTTGTATAAAATGATTTTGCTTGATTTGAATGAGAAAGAATTTCTACACATAAATTTACCGAAAAACAACAACGTACCAAAAAAAAAAAAAAAAAAGGAAAGAAAAGAAAAAATAGCCACACACAGATAACCAAACAACAGTTTAGGTAACCTCAGTGTGGTGTAATGGTTAGCAAGCTTGTCTCGCTAAAACAGTTATGACCGAATAGTGAGTTCGATCCTCACTGGGTGCCCCTACTTTCGGCCTTGTGCTACATCTAAGCTGTGCTTAGAAAATCGTAACAAAACAACTGCGCGCGCGCACACACACACACACATACACAAAAACTGCACGCACAACAGAAACAAACGCACATATACACATGGGGATGTGTTTTTTGTACATACGTACAAAAACACCTCCCCACACACAAAAAAAAACAACGAACTAAAAAGCTACCCCACACACAACAAAAAGAAAAAAGCAGCTACACACACAACTAAAAAAAAAAAAAAAAATGTACACACACCCACAAACAGACACACACACCAGGAAAACAATAGGCTAGGATACAAAACAAAAACCCGTTTGTCCTAAAAGTAATCAACTATTGTCAATATCTTGAAAACTGATCTGTGAGGGGAGGGCAAGGGTGAACAGTCACTCTCCTGTAGAGTTACTCGGTTGGTAATGAAATACTATTCAGTGAACTCGAAATAACGCTGAAGTAAATCTTAGCAAAATCTGAAGAGGATTAACGTGATATTATCCTCGGTATTTCTCTCCACCCGCCTCTACTCATTATCTTGAATCTTTTCTGGACAAACTCTCTACACTTAAACAATTCCTTTAAAATTATTACCAAAATAATTTCAAGCGTAATCAGTCTCTTCAGAAAGGATTCAACTATATTTTTCTTTTCTTTTCAAAGAGAAAACTATATTTCACTGGCTTTCTCTTAACTGTTTCTAGTCGTTGATGTGTTTCATAAAGATATATTCGGAGGTGAATTATGGCGGGCGAAGACTCGGCGTTCTGTGAAGATATGTATTTCATTAACTAGAAATTCCGTTGGAAATTACTTTGAGTTCCGATCTGAAAATCTAAAGTTATCATGGTGTCTACAGATAGTTCATAGATGAATGTTAAGATCCCTTTAGGGTCCATTTAACAGAATAAGTACTTGTTGATTAAGGCAGCATTACCGGTGACCTTGGGTCATGTATAATGCCATCATAACATTTGGAATTATCAGATTCATAAAAACCGGTTACCACCAACCAAAACTTGACAGTTCCTCCACAAAATATAAAAAATAAAAATAATATAAAAATAATGTAAAAATAAAAATAATATAAAATAAAAAAATAAAAAAAATAATGTAAAAATAAAATAATATAAAATAAAAATAAAATAAAAATAATATAAAAATAAAAATAATATAAAAATAAAAATAAAAAAATAAAAAATAATAAAAATAAAAATAAAATAAAATAATATAAAAAAAAAATAATATAAAAATAAAAATAATATAAAATAAAATAAAAATAAAAATAATATAGAAATAAAAATAATATAAAAATAAAAATAATATAAAAATAAAAAAAAAACTAACACACCAGGCCAAACTCCAACAATTCCCGCGCGCAGTTAAACACGCACACAAACGAGAGTAACGTCGTCACCGATATGTCCTTTGCTTACGGAAGGTGGCGGAGAAATCCGATTCAACCCGAGTGGAAAGATATAAATGTCGTAAAACGATATACGGTTTCGTTTACCAATTCGCACAAGTTAGGAGCCGTTTTTTGGAGAAGAAATAATGAAGAAATAAAATAAGATTATATAAAAAGAAAAATGAATTTCTGATAAGAAAGAACCTCAGGGAACTTCTTTTTTTTTTTTTTTTTTTTTTTTTTGAACAAATATTTACATAGAAAATCAAATCTGTTTATCTCTTAGTCACCCAAGCCATACATCCATACGACCTGGGTGGCAGAAGACCGACTCAAAAAAAAATATGAAGGAAAAATACCACCATCATTTTGTTTGCTTCATTTCGCAAAGAACGAGTGTAGATGCACATGATACGAAACGCAAACATATGTATTAAAAAATACATTAGAAAGCGTCGCGCAAAAACAAAACGTAAAACTAAAGATGTGAAAAGCAGAAAGACTTCGCGGTATGTTATTTAGACAGACGCTGACATACCCGCATAAAACATCCACGCAGACTATTATACGACACGAGTCCCCTACCTCTCAGGGTCGTAATAAATGTAATGCAGCCATAACAGCAGTGGTGCATATTGGGCTAGCTAGTATTGATCTTCTCCACACTGGCTTGAAATCAGAGTTTTCCTTCTAGACTGGTTGCCAACGAAGCCTATACAGCCCAGTCTGTCTTGGTATATACCAGTACCTTTAAAAAAAGAGATGGATTATCAACGTTCACAGCGTAAGTCCCAGATCTTTTTAACCGGAGTAGAGGTTTATCCCTTGTTTCCTGTTCAGGATAGGGTTTCCGGTTCCTTCTAAAGATTCAACACTATACTGCTAACGTCGCCTAAAATACTGAAATTTTATTTACTATTTATTTACCTTTTTTGTTTCCGCAATAGGAGTAGATAGGTTCGCCTATCGCCCGGTTTACGGTCCTCACTGATTTTTTGAACACGAGCAGAGGTTTATCCCTTGTTTCCTGTTTAGGATAAGGTTCCCGATTCCTTCTGATATCTAATTCAACTCGATACTTCTAACGTATCCGCCTGATTCCTGAAAATTATTATTTATTTTTTCCCCTCAATAGGACTAGATAGGTTCGCCTATCACCCGGTTCACACTCCTTTTTATCTTTTGTACAGGAGCAGACGTTTATCTCTTGTGTTCTCTTTAGCATAAGGTTACCGGTTCCTTCAACTGTACTTCTAACGTCTCCTAAAACTCTGTTGTGACCTTGTTAGGGCCAGAAAAAAAGACACAAGAGAGGAATTGAGTTAAACAAATATATTAACAGAAACAGTAATACAAACAAGAGTGTTACAGAAAGAATGTTTGGTCCGACTGTCAGAGCTGACTGCTGGAAACTTCACCCTCCAAAAGGCAATACCTGCTCCTAGTTATAGCTGGAAGAGTCCATGCGTGCGTGGATAAATTACCAAAAAAAAAAAAAAAAAAAAAAAAACTCTGAAATTTTAATTTTATTTACTATATATTTACTTTTTTTCTTCCGCAATAGGAGTAGATAGGTTCGCCTATCGCCCGGTTTACGCGCCTCCCTGATTTTTTGAACACGAGCAGAGGTTTATCCCTTGTTTCCTCTTTAGGATCAGGTTCCCGATTCCTTTAGATATCTAATTCAACTCTATACTTCTAATGTATCCGCCTGAACCCTGAAATTTTATTTACTATTTATTTTTCCCCCTCAATAGGACTAAATAAGTTCGCCTATCGCCCGGTTCACACTCCTCTTCGGTCTTTTGAACAGGAGCAGACGTTTATCCTTTGCTCCCTGCTTAGGATTGACTTACGGCCATATCATGTTGAAATATCAGTTCCTGTAAGATCATCGACGTTAAGCAACGTCGAACCTGGTCAGTATCTAGACGGGTGACCGCTTGGGGATACCAGGTGTTGTAAGCTTGGATGTGCTGATGGTGTAATGGATAAAGGCGCGGAATTGTTAATTGGAGAATCGAGTTCTAATGCCAGTTGGGTTCGTTATATTCACTTACGGGCAAATACCCTTGGGAAAAGTATGACTCCACCTCTTCATCCCCAGCTATGGGTTAATTAGTAAGATCTTTATTACTAAATCATTATCATCTAAAAATAAATAAATAAGGTAATAATAATAATTTTTACATTCTGAAAATATTTTCTGGATTTAAATAGCCTGCAATGGATCGATAAGCCGTAAAAAACGAATCAATAAAGAACAAAGCTAAGCTTACTAAACTGCTACTTAGTATCTAAGATCGATATTATTTTTAACCGTTGTTACTAGAAAAATATTACTAGAAAAGCTATATTTAAGTCGTACACGTATTTGAGAAGACATTACTTTTTTTTTTTTTCTTTTCTTTTTTTTTTCCAAACAATGAAATTAATTTGTCTGGATTTATTCAGAGTTATTCTTATTAGCGCTATTTACATTCAGACTAACATCCTCATCTTTATTGTAGCCATCACAGCGTTCAGAGGGCATGACGGCCGAGACATGATAACAATAACAAAGATGAGGATAATAACCCAAATCTAACTAGTGTAAATAATGAAATTAATGTCTACAGGCCTAAAAATCGAAATCAGCGTTTATGTCCCAACGTTTAATAAATAGCATAATTTAGCCTTGCTGTGTTGGGATGGCTACCTGTTTTTTAATGCACCCTTACTTTGAAAGTAAGTGATCACGGCCCTCCACATCTTCCTGCCCCTTGTAGCTATGTCTCTTATTTCTCCCAAACTGTTCTGCCATCCATTTACTCAAACTCAAATATGTTACGCGATGCTTTTTTCTGCCACTTAATCTGCCCTGTGAGTATCAGATTTTCCAAGCGAACTCACAACTCATTCGTAATTATGTTAGCGAGACAGGCTTGCTAACCATTACACGGCATCGGGGTACTCCAGCATTCACTGTTATAGTGATTTATCAAGCGTAGCTCAGATGTGGCACAAGGCCGATAGTATGGAGCACCCAGTGAGGATCAAACTCACTATCCAGTCGTAATTGTTCTAGTGAGACAAGCTTGCTAACCATTACACCGTCTCGAGGTGACCCAAGCTTACCTTAGATGTGGCACAAGTAGGGGCACCCAGTGAGGATCGAACTCACTACTCATTCGTAATTGTGTTTGCGAGACAAGCTTGCTAACCATTACACTGCCTCGGGGTACCCCAGCATACACTGTTATAGTGATTTTCCAAGCGTAGCTCAGATGTGACACAAGGCCGAAAGTATGAGACACCCAGTGAGGATCGAACTCACTACTCATTCGTAATTATGTTAGCGAGACAAGCTTGCTAACCATTACTCTGCCTCGGCATTCACTGTTATATAGGAGGGCAGATATCACGTAACAGTTCAGTACTCTTTTCTTTCGTTCTAACGAAGTATATATATATATATATATATATATATATATATATTACATGCTTTATTCCTGTCGGGTGGGGAACCTTTCTTTTAGAATGACTTACGGTCACTGTGCTTGCAGACATTAATTTCACCGTTTCAAAAAACTGGACGTCTACTCAAACACGCGTACCTTCTACCGAGTAAAAGGTACCATTACTTCAACGCTGAGAGGTCGATTTCTAGCCGTGGACTGCAGTGTTGATGTATCGATCCGAACTAGTTTTTTTTTTTCGGAAGTGTGACTAGAAAAGTAAAGCAAAAAGAGCTTCTCGCTACGAGCGACTGATTTTCGAGAAAAATAAAATCACGACTGAAACATTTTAACCGTGCAGCTGTTGTTAATGTTGTTTTTTTGATTCTGGGTCGATCAAACTTACAAAACAAAATGGAGGAAACATTTCAAAAATGGTGGAAAATGTAAATGTTTGACCAAGAGTGTAAAACAGTAAATTCAAATTCGAAGAGGTAATAAACTGGGTCGCGGACAGAGAAAGAATGGGGAGGTTAGTCGATTATAATTTTTTTACGGTTTATCAACCGTTTTGTGTTATTTAAAGCTGAAACATTTTGGATTATAATAATTTCTTTGTGAGTGAATATTGCAGTAACAATTTTTTGAGAAAAACAATGATTTTTCGAGACATGACCTACTGTTTAACTTCTAAGATAGGGGGGGGAATGATCTTGTTGTTGGTTAAATTTTCGGGTGTGGTTCGGATGGAGAACTTTGCAGCATCCCACCGTATACACATTAAATACACACAGATTTATACTCAAGGAAAACATTATATACCGTCTATCCTCGCGTATCATGCGACTTTTGAAAACCTAATTTTGAAGTTAATTTTAAGAGGGTCACATCATACATGAGATTTAAAATTAGTCTCTGTACTGCTGGCCCTGGCTATGCTGTTGACCAAGCTATATATCCATTTACTGTAATCAAAAAGAATAGCTGTATTTAAAATAAACATCGTGCGTTACACAAGTATATAAAAGGTAATTGTACTTATTTTTAACGAAATTTAAAATAAAAAAAGTGAATTATTTATGACTCTCTCTGTATATATATATATGTATACCATGCCAAGAGGCTTATACAATATGTCACATTTTGACAAAATGTTTAGATTTGAGGCAAACTCGTGAAAAGTACTACAAAGAAACAAGCCTGAAAGAAGTATTCCTCCCAGTAAAAATACTTGAATATGTAATTGTTATGTAGTGGTTTCACAGAGGAGGCTTGTATTTGTACTAAGTCGGTCCAAAATAGGTTGATGTACAAAACGTTAGGAACTTGATATAATAGGTAATAACGCAGAGAAATCTAGTTGTGGTGGCTGATACTTTAATATCCAACTAACGGTCGTCCGGCATCGACTGACTGACCACCTCCCTCAGCTACTTCTGGTTACTATTACTACTCCTACGTGTTATAGGTGGGAGAGTCTATAGAATAGGCGTGTTCCACTATAACAATAAGAGAAACTGGTCTCTATAACAAAATCTAGAAAAGACTGAAATAAACACAAATATATCAAGATATATACCTCCATGAAACTGCTTACTTCAAGATGCCTACTCAAACCAAGCAACACATTTAACTTAAGATTCTTTTAAAGTCACTCAAAATCACTTTCGGTGTAAAGTGACCACTAAGGTTGGAATGTCGTTAAACAACCAAACCAAACCAAACCATCATAATTTCTTAGAAAAAGTAGTGGTGTAGTTTCCTGTTAGCTTCTCCACGTTTTTGAATAGTCCTCTTCGTAGAAGGGATGCCACCCAACAGCTAGAGAGCAGAGTTTGCATTTTTATTTAGCACACATCTGAAAGGGAAAAATAAGAAATAAACTCAGGCCTCTCACAAGGGAATTAGTGAATAAAAACAGACGGGGTGCGGATTTGAAATCCGCTTATTTCTTTTACTTTCTGCACCAGTAACCCTTACGTTACGCTCACATCAAAGATGACTGAATACACCTTTCAAAATCTGCATGCATTCCTTCGTTGGCCACAAAACGCGGCTTCCTTTGAGCGTAAAAGGACTTTCTTTATTGGATATGAAAGGTCTGTTGTCATAGCTGTCAACTCGTCATTTCGAAGCAAGACAAATAAGGGGGAATTAAACGAGGCTTTTTTTTTATTTTTATTCTCAGATCTTTCCTTTTTGTTGTTGATATTGCTACAATTTTCTACATGTAAAGATATGAATTAATGTTTTCACAAACTTACGTTCGTTTAATATCAATGATAAAATATTTACAATGTACTTTTGTCCCACCTTATACGCTGTTTGGCTCTACAGTTTCAGTGAACGCGGTCAAATACAGATATAAAAAATTCATCAGTTTTACTTAAAAATGGTCCCAAAAGAATACAGTAAGGATGCTGGCAATTTGAATATGTCAAAGAGAATCTGAAATGTTAATGGTAATAATAGCAGTTTCCTTATAAGGAAACATTCGGCATTTATTAAGCGAGCAGCTAGTCTTCTGGTCAGTTGAAATTTATAAAATCTTACTCTTAAAACAATTTTTCTGGAGTATAGGTGTCAAGTCTGGTAGATATTAACGCTCTTTCCAGAATTGATTTTTTTTGGGGGGGGGCGTTCCAAACCATTTTTTTTTTTTTTAAATGGGACGCCAATATCTTTATTATGCCATTATTTTATCTCAGAGTTCCATGTGCTAGCCGTTTTAGTTGTTGGTACTGTTGAAAAGTCCTCAAATGATGTGGTTTCTGTTTGTTGTTCTTTGTGATTTTGTAGCGCCAGTTCACAAGTTTCGAAAAAGGATGGTCTTCGTCAAGATCCACAGGCTTCCCTCGCTGAAAGCCATTTTTGACCATTAATCTTAAAAAGCGTTTGTATAGAGTTTAGATATATCTAAACTGGTTTGGCGCCATTCCTACCATCCATATAATAGTCTCGATCTGATGAGGCTATTTAAAAATATGACTTTCCAATTGCTTTGGAATAACTAAAAAAACTTATTTACATTATTCGGACTGTTATCATCATCTTCATTGTCATATTCATAACACTTCGGCCGTTGTACGCTTCTTTAGATGATTGGAATTTGAACCGAACCCTTTATTCCATTTTAAGTATTCTATTCATATCGATCAGTCTATTTCTCTCTCTATTTATGTTCATATCCATCTCTCTATCTGTCTATATCTCTGAGATGAGGTATTATGATTACTTACATTATTTATATTATTCAGACTATTATCCTCATCTTCATTGCTATATTCACAATGTTTCGACCTCTATATCTCTGAAATGAGGTATTATGATTACTTACATTATTTACATTATTCGGACTGTTATCCTCATCTTCATTGCTATATTCACAACGTTTCGACCTCTATATCTCTGAGATGAGGTATTATGATTACTTACATTATTTATATTATTCAGACTGTTATCCACATCTTCATTGCCATATTCATAACATTTCGGCTGTTGTACGTTCCAGACTTCTTCAGGTGATTGGAATTTCGAACCGAACCCTTTTTTCCATTTTAAGTATTCTATTTATATCGATCAGTCTATTTCTCTCTATGTTTATGCTCATATCCATCTATCTGTCTATATCTCAGAGGTGAGGTATTATGATTACTTGCATTATTTACATTATTCGGACTATTATACACATCTTCATTGCCATTGGAATTTCGAACCGAAACCTTTATTTCGTCCACCGGGGTAGATGGTTCTAGTTCCACGTGCCATGCCTCTTCCGGATCGGATGTCTCAGTTATTTCCATTTAACCCAACTCTCTTGCAATATGAGCACTGGTTAAAAAAAAAAAAAAAAAACGGTTGCCGAGACATTAGGTTTATAAGTCCCAGAAATTCATACACAGAGGTCCTCAAGGACACATAGCACAGTGGATAAAAAGGGGTTATGGTTAGATCCAATAACTGGACCCAAATACTAGGCTACAACAGTGGTGAACCAAAAAAAAAAAAAAAAACGTGAATAGTTGAGCTAAAGGGAAATAACTGAGGCATGGCACGTGGAATTAGAACAATATACCACGGTGGACGAAATAAAGGGTTCGGTTAGAAATTCCAGTCACCTGAAGACCGGATTGTACAACGGCCGAAACGTTGAGTATATAGGAATAAAGATGAGGATAACAGTCCTAATAATATAAACAATCATAATACCTCATCTCAGAGATATAGAAAGCATTAATATTAAAAGATTAATGTTTCACAGTTGTCCCAATTCTAATAAGCGCTTTTTAAAACAAAGATTACCGAAGAGTGAAGGCAGTTAAAAAAAAAAAAAAAAAAAAAAAAAGAAAACCGGTGTAATAGGAAAAACCATCCTTTTGACATTACTTACTACGGACACGTCTGTCCATGTTGGCCAATACTATATTACATCATCAGCTTTTATTGAATCCATTTTTAAATAATCTAACGTATACTTGTCTAAAACAAACGGCATGTCCGTAAAAACGTTCCCAAATTAACATGAATATATATATATATATATATAGTTTTATTTTTTTAAATATATCTACTAGACACGTACACTTACAATTATAAATTATCAACTGAATCCCACATAGACAAACTAGAATTATTATCCACGTACATACATCAAGAAATATTTACGATTTTTCACTTGGGCTTAGAATATTATAATTTCTTGGAACTTCGAAGGGAGGTGTTGTCTCTCCTTGAATTTGGAACGCCATAAATTATACAAAACGTTTGTTTAACAGATCAAATGCGAGCGAAACATGATTAACCAATGAAAATCAAACAACGCAAAAAAGGTAAGAATAACAGAATTTCTTTCTCCATATCTCATTCTCTGATGAAGCTTTAATGAAAGTGAAACATGTTAGATTGATAAACGTTTCCTATTTGTTCTTCATTCTATAAACGGTATACATGTATAAAAAAAAAATTCTTTTAAAAGTTTGTATTGTGTTCAGTACTATTCGCATTTCCAGACATTCGGTAGGGATCTTATAACACATCCATGGCGCATATAAGAATGAATTGTGTGTGTATTTATACGTTTGATTATTTGGTCAGATTTTTATTTTGAAAGCCGCTCGGACAGAAAACTTTCAGACGGATTCGGCATTTGTGATATAATATATACTAGATTATGCATACCGTTAAAAGTGACATTTATTTAATTGTAGAATTGCTTTGGACTTAAAACAATGTTTCTTTGTATTCTTTTGTTTATGTTCAAATCCTTCCTGAATAATAAATTAAACGAAAATATAAATAAATAAATAAAATCAAGTAGAAACAATTGATTCATTGCCTTGTCCTTATGCTATAAATAAATACCAAAAAAAAAAAAAAAAAAAAAAGTTAAATTTAATACAGTGTGCCCCCGCCTATTCGCGTTTCAGCATTCCGGGCTTCACTTATTCGCGGATTTTTCTTTAGAACATATGAACTTGTTATTCGCGGAAACCCCGAATACAAGCGTGTTTTTCTGAAGAACATATTTACAAATTATACGCTGAGAACTCCCTCGATTCGCGTATTTTTTCCATAGAACTTATTTAAAATATTTTTGTATTATTTTCCGGTTAAGTGACTTAAAACATAACAGTCCATTTTTATGTTAAAAATTGGCAGAATTGTACATCTTCATTGTAAAAAATAAATGAAGGTACTTATCTTTAAGACAAGTCTCGTTGAATAAGACTAAGAAAATAGTTTAGTTTTTTATATTATTTGTTATACTACTATAATAAACGGAGTGTGTGTGTGTGCGCGCGCGCTATTGTTGAGGATATAACGTAGATATATTTCTTAAATTTCAGATAGGCCCAGTAGACTGCAGGCGTGTGCATAATTGATGTTATTATGGGTTGGTTTCTTGTTTTTATTATATTATATATATATATATATATATATATATATATATATATATGTGTGTGTGTGAGCCCCTACCTATTCGCGTTTCAGCATTTGCGGCTTCAGACATTCGCGGATTTTTCTTTAGAACCCTGAATATTCGCGTGTTTTTCTGAAGAACATATGTACAAATTATTCGGTGAGAACTCCCTCGATTCGCGTATTTTTTCAATAGAACATTTTAAATATTATTCTATTATTTTCTTGTTATTTAAGTGACATAAACCACATAACAGTCCATTTTCATGGTAAAAATTGGCAGAATTGAATATCTTCAAAACATGCGTAGTGCTTAAGCTTTGTTCTTTGTTAGGGTCTGCGGCTGGGGTCCTTAAAAGTGGCTTATGCCAAGTCTGGGGACATCATCACAGTTCTGTTTTTAGAAAATGTTTTAAACTTTATATCTTATTACACATAATCTATTGTATCTATAAAAAAGAATGTATAAACATAAAAATGTCTTAAGTAATATTGAAATGTCTAAAAATAATTGTCAGACTTTGTCCATTTCATAATGAGTGACGTCATTTGTTTACATTTGGATACGCTATGAGCAGATATGAATGTACGTGAGAAAATCATGAAAGAGTGTAGTTTAAAAACGGTAAAATCAACCTTGCTAAGCGAACGCTCTTCTGTGGCGAAATCGGTAAAGGCACGTCAGGCTATATGTGTAGGATCCTGTCGGAGGGCGAATATTTTCTATGAAAATGTCTCGGACATTCAGGCCGGTAAATGTTGTTTAATACCGTTTATTATAAACAGAGCATTTACTTAAATATTTGTATCTATAAAAAGAATGTATAAAACATAAAAATGTCTTAAAATAATTGTTGGACTTTTGTCCACTTTATAATATATATATATATATATATATATATATATATAGGTTATTAAAAGAAATGTTAATAACTTTGTATAAACATGTCGCTACTATTTATTTTTGAAATTGCGTAGTATTTATATAATATAATGAAAAATGTTTGCATTTTATTGTCACCGCTTCCTTACAATATTAGAATAACAGGAATCGATAGATTGACCTATTGCCCGGTTCATACTCTTCCCCCGGTATTTTGAATAAAAAGTAGAAGTTTATCCCTTGTTTCCTGTTTAAGATTGTCGTCTGACAAAAATTCTTGAATACGGACTTGTTCATCCGCTAAGAGTAGAACGTCTGCTCATAGGAACGGTCGTCGTAAAGTGGGTCGCAAGGCGTAGCGTTGGAATAGTACGCATTGCCGCACTGAACTTCGGTATTTTCTATTCAGTTAAGCGTCATACGTGATACACGATCGGTCAGTCATGTCTCTTTCGATTCATGACCGACTAGGTTGAAGGTTGCCGTTCCTTTTATGCGGTAGGCTGGTTGCCAATCAAGGCTATATGACCCAACCTTTTCTGCTATTTAACCCATATCTGGAGGGGAATAAGAGATGGATGCATACCTTTCCCAAGTATATTTGTGCGTAAGTGAATGTACTGGATTTCAAGTCTTATTTTCTATTACTGCAATTTTAATACTTGTCTCTCATAGGATTAAACCTGTTGTTTTTGTTTTTTTTACTCAACCTTTTGTCCCAGGGTTTTTTTACAATATTATTAACCAGTATTACGACAGTTACATGAACTTTATAACAGATTGGATTTCCGGTTCCGTCTAAAGTCTTCACGTTTTAAGTTTAACCCCCCACCTTCACTTGTAACTTTTTGCGTCTTAGTCGCATTATTGCCTTGCTCGATGTGAAAGGATAAAAATTGAAAATAAACTAAAAGATAACTGACCGTCGATTTTGACTTTATATTATAAAAAGAAATAAATATATACTCGTGTAACGCGTAATGTTTATTTTAAATCCAGCTGTATCTTTTGTCTACGGTAAATTGTCAACGTCGTATTCAGGGCCAGTAGGAAATACGCTAATTTTATATCTCATGTATGATGCAACCCTCTTAAAATTAGCTTCAAAAGTCGCATGATACGCATATAGATATAAATTATATATAATGAAATTATATATATATATATATATATATATATATATACACATACAGTAAATAGAATATATATATATATATATATATACACACAAATAGATATATATATATATATATATATATATATATATATATATATACACACACACAGAGCATATACAGTAAATAGAATATATATATATATATATATATATACATACACACACACGAGATATACAAAAAATATATATATATATATAAATAGAACACACAAACATATATATATATATATATATACACACACACATATACAGTAAATAGAATATATATATATATATAAATAGAATATATATATATATATATATATATATATATATACACACACACGAGCATATAAATAGTAAATAAATAGAATATAATATATATATATATATATATATATATATATACACACACACACACAGATATACAGTAAATATACAGTAAATAGAATATATATATATATATATATATAAATAGTATATATATATATATTGTGTATTTAGGCAGCATATTTTCATTTATACGTTTCATTAAATAATATAGACAAGTGTTGTCGATTTATTTTATGTAAAATTTTTTCGTATCTTCTGATAAGTTTGGTAACATTATCATTTACCGAAAAAAGAAATTCACAATATTTATCCATTATTTTTTAATAAAATCTAAGCTTTCGGCTTACTCAAGCCATTATCAAAGATGTAAATACAAACATATCAAACAATATATGGACACGACAGTGATGATAGTCTGTCATTGTTATGTTTACATAGTGGATCACTAAGCAACGATGAACACGCGCATATAAGACGCTAGAAGCGAAAATCGCACCGCATCTCATGACGTCACACATGACTACACAAGAGTGAATTGGAGAATGAAATAAGGAAAGCCGTTGGTATAACCAATGGCTTCTGTTACCAATTATTGAAATTATAGACATTTAAGAATATTTGTAGAGATTCCATAGTTGATTTTGTTTAGGTTGGGTTTTAACTGTTTGATGTATAATGCTTCAGGTATTTTTAGTTTTTGTCTATTGTTTTCATGTCGAAGTATAGTTGTGTTTTCGACAAGTATTTTTACGGAATTGTGTGTGCGGGCAGGCATGTTGTTTTAAATGCCTAAAAATGTTAGAGTTTTCATTAAGATGTAGTGTCAAGCGTCGTGAAAGCGAGTTTGTGGTGTGACCAACATAAATATTATTTAATTCGTTGGAATACACTCTCCCAAAGGGCACTTGAATTTATAAACTATGTTGGTTTTTTGCAAATCGCTAACCGGGGAGAAGAATCATTGCAAGTATTAAGTTGGATATACTAGATTTAGTGTAGTATATGATTAATTTAATTTTTTGCTAGGATCTGTAGTTGATATATTAGAATTTACTAAATTTTTTTAGTATGTGTTCATCTTGTTTATAATTAGTATGCATTTGATTACGATATAGGAGATTAATATATTTGAGATCAGTAGAAGCAGTATTATGTACAATTTGCTTATTATTGAGATTTCTAATTTCTAGCGTCTTATATGCGCGTGTTCATCTTTGCTTAGTGATCCACTATGTAAACATAACAATGACAGACTATATCATCACTGTCGTGTCCATATATTGTTTGATATGTTTGTATTTACATCTTTGATAATGGCTTGAGTAAGCCGAAAGCTTAGATTTTATTAAAAAATAATGGATAAATATTGTGAATTTCTTTTTTCGGTAAATGATAATGTTACCAAACTTATCAGAAGATACGAAAAAATTTTACATAAAATAAATAGACAACACTTGTCTATATTATTTAATGAAATATATATAAATATATATATATATATACACATACACGAGAGCATATACAGTAAATAGAATATATATATATATATATATATATATATATACACGAGAGCATATACAGTAAATAGAATATATATATATATATATATATATATATATATGATACAATATGGTAATCCGCAATGAATTTCCAGGAGGACATAGATCCAGGGAGAACTATGTCAAAAGACAGAGCAAAATTATCATTAATTAAAGAATATGAAACACTTCAAAGCCCATAGATCATAATTTTTATTTAAAAACAAAAAAAAACAAAACGCAAGACCCTCTAAACAAAAAGGATTTTGTTTGTAGGTCTTGAAGTTTGAGAACAGCATTTTTAGAGGTCTTCTGAAATAAAAGTTATTACCTATGGAATTTTAAGTGTTTGATATCAATAATAATAATATATATATATATATATATATATATATATATGAATGCAGGTTGTTTGGTAAGGAAGAACTATTTTATTTTATCGGCCGACGACATAAGAGGATGATCTTGCTTTGGTATTAGTGATTCAAGCTTCATACCAATAAACCATGTTTTTGTTCCTGATTCCAGATAGCACGACATAGAGTTGGGTAATTCAATCTGCGCGTAAAAGATATTTCTGGTGACAAAAAAAAAAAATGGTCTTTTATTTATGATAGAGACACACAGAAAAAGTCAGCGTAAGTCGTGGGGAGGGGGGGAATGGCGAAAGAGACTTTTTTTTTTCTAAATCGTTCTTCTATGTTTGCCACGTGGCGAGTCAAACAGATTCGAGCTTTTTCAATGTGGGAGCATTGGTAACTTGTCAACTTCCGAACGCAAATATACATATTCCCAGGCAGACTGAAGTATTACAAGATATATAATTGTTTAGTGGTCGTAAAAACAGATTGAGAGAGGAGTTATTCATATTCTTTTTCTCTCTCTTTCTTTTTCTCTCTCTTTCTTTTTCTCTCTCTTTCTTTTTCTCTCTCTTTTTTTTCTCTCTTTCTTTTCTCTCTCTTTCTTTTCTCTCTCTTTCTTTTCTCTCTCTTTCTTTCTCTCTCTTTCTTTTTTCTCTCTTCTTTTCTCTCTCTCTTTTCTTTTTTCTTTTCTCTCTTTCTTTTTCTCTCTCTTTCTTTTTCTCTCTCTTTATGAAGTATAGGCTCTAGTTTCTTTAGTAAGTAAATACATTGTTTTTTGTTTTTTTTTTAAGGTAGAGTTGCTAACGACACGATTTTGACTTCAGAGATATCTTTCTCCTAGACTGGTTGCCAACTAAGGCTAGACAGGGAGAAGAAATAAATGGATTACTTTCTCAGAGGTTTTTTCTGCAAAAATGAAACTCGGTGACCTCTGCCGTGATTCGAACTCGGCTCGTCTATTCCAATTTCTTTTATTTTTCAATTTTATTTTTTTTATTTTTTGATAGTTGGTGGGGGAATAAAATCTGTCAAAAACAGTCTGCCTTGCTATTTAATCCATAGATGAAGTGATAAAAATATATTCATATCTTTCCTAAAGCTTCTAGTTTTAAAATTAAACTCAACGACCTTGGCCGGGATTTGAACTCGGCTCGTCTACTCCAATTTATTCGCTGATAAACAAAAATATGCAAACCATTTTGTGACACACACACATATATATATATATATATATATATATATATATATATATATATATATATATATATATATATATATATATATATATATAGAGAGAGAGAGATAGAAAATAGATATAAACATTCACATTTCACTTAAACTACTGGTACAAACGCACGTACTGTCTTCTTTCCAAGGTTGTCAACGGGGTGCTGATAAATTTAAAATACTTCTCATATTTGAGAAAATCTGTAAAGTATAGCAGAATGGTTTGCCTCGTGGACCATAACCCACTTTTCTTCAACTGTGGCATACCAGTGACAGTATATATATAAAGATATTCGGTAACATGTGTCTAGATGTGTTTGAACTCACACAAAATTGCTAATCAAATTTTTAGAAAATTAAACATTGCGTACCTATCGAGTGTAGTACGGACTTTTGCCGCTAACATTTTTGAGCATTACCTTTTGAGATTTTGAAATATATATTCTACTTTGAAAATAAATAAATAAATAAAATAAAATAAAAAAGGCAATTAAAACTAGATCTTAAGTTTTGTTTTTTTATTGAAGAGTTTCAAATTCCTCGAAATTTTAGATAAAAAATATTTGTTTTGATATAAGCGCGGATTCGTCTTGTTTCCCGAACATTAAAGAGGTAAATCAGGTTTACTCCTAGGTTCGCCGGATATGTCCCCCCTTACAAATAAGCAGCAAAACGTCCATCAATCAGATTGTCACATTCCGAGACTGACATGACCCTTTAGGTAATATTAGACCCCACGAACGTCAAAATCGAAGACAGAGTCCAAACATCACACCTTTCAGTCGTCAACCGATACCCGGTTTACATGAAGACAGAAACCAACCACTAGTCAGAGGAAACTGTCCATGTTTGACTCTTCTGATAAGTAAAAGCCAACATTATTGCATTGTTTGATTAAATATGTTGCTTTTTTACCAACTAATTTACAACTCACAGACCAATGCTACAGAGCATTTTTAAATATTTTCAGTTTTTGTACTACTTGAAAAATCGTCTTTTTAAAATCCGTTATCCGCCTATAGTAAGAAACAAAGTGGAATAATGGACAGAGGCTCGGATTGGGGAATCGGAGAGCCGAGTTCGAATTCCAGTCTCATCCATTTAATTCACTTACGAAAGATATCAATCCCCAGTTTGTCCTGTTATTTACCCATAGGGGTATGTGTATTTACTCCTATGGGTAAATAGCAGGACAGGAACCTTGGTTCTATAATCTTGAATGGGAAAAACTGAGTTCAAAATCGGCCTATAGGGGGTTGGCCTCCGTCAAGCTATCTTGCCCAAGACATAGCGTTCCTACGACCCTACGGGTTATGGGGTTTTAAAAAAAAAAAAGAAAGAAAGAAAAACAATCTTGTGTTTTTTTTTTTTTGTTTTTTTTTAAATCCCGTAACAGCCTTTGATGCTCGATGGGCACTGGAAAGAGATGGGAACTTCTCTCTTACGAATAAAATATGAAAAGAATGGAGTGGGGCGGGGGTTGGTGGTGGATTCTATTCGATCCTATTCGCAAAATCAAAACCCCATTAAAATATTCAGAAAACGAATTGAAAATGCTAAAATACTAAAAGGTATCTAAATGAATAAATATAAAACAAAGTTGAATTTTACTGCCGTTGTTATATTTAAGCAGTTCAGTTCAATCACCTTTAATAATTTCTAAAAGGTTACGTCCTGGGTATGACGATAAACTACATCTGTGTCCTGGGTAAGACGATAAACTACGTCCAACAGCAAGGCCTCTGATCAGGAAGTTTTGACGAGCGTGGAACCACCTCTTAATTGGTGGTGTTCTCAGGTCCACCCTGACCTGGGGTGGTAGCGCCTGTTAAGGTCTCAGCTATGGGCAAATACTTAACCCCGAAACTGGGGTCAAATCACTATGAAAGTGTAAAAATAGGTTTTAATACCAGAAACACTTTTTAAAAAAAATTATCAGCAATACATTTTGGAAAAAAAAATATTACCAGCAATAAAAATTTTGTTGGCACTAAATAACCCATTGAGGTTGATATGCCGTAAAACAAACCAAACCTAATCTACAAGGATTTTTTTTTGTTTGTTTGTTTGTTTTTTTAATGACGATATTAACTTATACTTTAGGGGAACGTCGTTAATTTTGAGCCCGATACATGAAGCAAGTCAGAACAAGGTATATTTTGAGCCTTGTTCCAAACATTGAAAGTTTTAATGTAACCAAAACTTTCAATTAGGGAAGTAAGGCTCATCTTATTTCAATATTAAATCAATAAAGTACATAAAACGCTGAACATATTTAAATAATTATTTTAACAGAATTAATAGAAGAAGACAATATGTATGATGCATCTGAATTTGCTGGTATAAAAATTAACGCAGATCATTCTGATTTGAAATATAATTCCGAAGTAAATCTTCCATTTCGTCCTTGTTGAATATAAAAATCAAATCATTTGGTTATTAAATTAGAATATTTGTTAGATGACTGCTACAATTTTTAAGCTTATCGCGGGTCAGCTTCACCTTCACAGAAGCGGACAGCTGTCGTTCAGTTCGTATTTACGTTTGTAGTAAAGCGAATTTCAGTGGCTACTCCTCACCTTTTTAGCTATCTGCAATTAATGATGACTTGTCCAAATATAATTAATCAAAACAACAATAATAAATTAATAGATAAGTAATCGTAATTAGTAATAAAAATTGCATCTGTCCTACAATTTAACATCGAGATGCTTTTCATTTTTTTCTCTTGGGACATGTATCGGATTTATTGATATGTCATGGGTTCTTGCCAGAATATCGAGAACATTAGCTTTATGATCATAGGACCAGAGTTCGAATCACACCACAGTCGATTTTTCATGGGCAGCACAGTTTGAAATTGGCCGAAAAAACATCCACGGTTTGAACTCACGCCTTGTGAATGAAATCGACTTGATGAAACCATTCGGAAGCTGTCGATGTCTGTGCCTGCACGAAATCACAAGTCATCGTGACCGAGGATTTGAGCGCATTGGCCTGGTTCAAGCATTGGCCGGAGTATTGAGAGAGCTAACGCTCTCAATACCGTAAGACTCGGGTTTGTATCTCATCATAGACGATTTGTCGGCTAGATGACTTCTTGATGTTAACGGTATGATGAGGTGATCCCAAGGGGGTCGCGCCGTCTGCAGTTGTCTTAAAACCACACCACGGTTTGACCCACGCCTTGTAAATAATACTAAGTTGACGAAACCATTCGAAAGCCGTTGATGACTGTGCCAGTACGTAGTTACAAGTCATCGTTTCCGAGGGTTTGAGCGCATTGGCCTTGTTCAAAAAATGAATCATGCCAAATTAAGTGCTCTCTCCCAAAGCCTGTAAATCCGCACAGTATTGTTAGAGTATTAATCCTAGACGGGCACTGCGGGTTGAAACGGCATCTGCCATCTGGGGATGGATTAGCAACCCTGGTAGATGGATGTTCCCGTAAACGAGTTGTAGCCGGCCATATTGATATTTAATAAACTTTGCCTCACAAAGCACAAAACAATCAAATCGGAGAGATAAAAATATTATTTTAAAATGTTACTCCATTTTATCAAGAAAAATCTCTATCTGCCCTGAATATCAGCATTCCTGTTTGATTAACATATGGGCGCGAAAATAGTTCAGTCAGTCGCTTGTGCGATCATGTCTCTTTTGATCCATGACTGATTCAGCAGATTTTCCCGCAGGTGGTTGGCGTTTCTACCTGTGGTAGTCTGGTTGCCAACCAAGGCTATAGGACTCAGCCTATCTCGCTATTCAACTCATAGCTGAGTTAGGGAGAGATGGACCGATACCTTTTACAGGGATATTTGCGCGTAAGTGAATTTAGCCAGAACCGTCCATGAATACTGCTATTCGTCCATAAAATCCAAAGAAGAATCTATCTTATATATTTATAAGTCTTCGAATACTGCTGCCACATCAGCTCTGGTGCTCCTGCTATATATCTAGCGATTCCTGATAAAATCCAAAGAAGAAACTATCTTATATATTTATAAGTCTACCATCCATCCATGCTTTGAATATTGCTGCCACAACTGGTCTGGGGTTTCTGCTATATATTAAGAGATTGTTGATAAAATCCAAAGAAGCATCTATTTTATATATTTATAATTCATATTCATCCTTGCTTTAAATATTGCTGCCACATCTGCTCTGGTACTTCTGCTATATATTTAGAGATTCTTGATAAAATCCAGAGAATAAGGTCTCATCATTTTACAGCTGAATTAGCAAGACGTTACCGTAAGTTCCATGCTAACAGCAGCTTCTCTCGCACTTCTCGCTTGTGGAACTCTCCTGGCTTCTTGCTTTTCAGACAACTTCTTCAAAAATTTAAATGCAATGTCAGTCGTTATCTACTATATTCTTTATTCCTCGTATTTGTAGTTATCACTCTTTAACACACTCAGTAACCAATTGTGTCTTAGTGGCTTTATTGCCTTACTTGGGATGAAATCTTTTTAAAAATAATTTTTTTTTTTGTTTTTCTGAATTTAATAAGTCAGTATTTTTCAGATTGTACTTTATTTAAAATTATATCGACGTGTTTACTAAATGAATTCTCTGCGTGATACTACAAACAAGCACCCAGTTCTTTTTTTTATTTTATGAAATTCTGAGCTGAATCATCGTCATGAGCGGACACTACTCATTGATTGATTGATTTTTATGGCTTATCACCCTTTTGTGGGTTATTTAAAGCCGGAACATATTTTAGATTGTAAGAATAATTTCTTTTCCTTTTTTACGGCTTACCAACCCTTTTGTAATGTTATTTAAAGCCGCAAAATATTTTAGATTTTAAGAATCTTTTTTTTTTTTTTATTTCCGAGTGAACATTATATTATCATTTTATTTTTAGAATAGCAACGATTTTTCCAGATACAAGTCCTACTATTTAAACCAGAGATGATAAGAGAAGTGATTTGATTGTTACCTTTCCCAAGGATATTGAGGCGTAAGGGAATGCAAGGAACACAAGCGAAATTCGAACAGTTTTCCGATTTCTGAGGCTGAGCCGCCATCCTGAGTTATTCAACCCGACCATGTACGTTAAGGACACCTGTTTCTTTAACTCGTCCAACAATTTTAATGATTTATTTCAAAGTTAACCTTTTTTTTTTTAACATTTTTTAAAATAAAATAAAAAATCAACTTAAAAGGATATAAGCCAAAGACTATGCGAATATGTTCGTATTCCCCACCCCTTTTTTTTTTATTTTTTTATTTTTTACATGATGGCGTTTAACTCGGGCGTTATGTCGATGTAACAGACTCATGTTTACGTGACCTCAGAGAAATTTCAATATTGAAAGAGAATATTTACGCTACGCTGATTTCCTAGGCCGGCCAACCTCATAAATCACTTTGTTTTCGACAGATCTAATCTATCTGTATATTATGGGCTAATGGTTTACGTCCGGCTTCTCAAAAATATTCAGCTGAAAATTAAACCTAACTTTTCTTAAAAAAAAAAAAAAAAAACAAACAAAAAAAAAAACGACTCTATTTCCCATCCATATGGGGCATGCGTTCCTGATACCAAAATATATTTTTTTAAATTACCAATAATTGGGTTAACAATACCAGACTAAGATCAAAACACTTCTCCAAAACCAGGGTCTTTAATAATCCTAGAACGAAATACATATAATTATAAAGTATTAACATTATTTTTATTTGCAGTCAGAACTAAAAGTATTAATCAGTTACGGATTAAGTAAAAAATAACACCATTTTTAACACACCTATCACGTGATGATCCCAAAATTAAATAAAATTCAGGTAAACATATTTTGGAAAATATTAGATTGACTGTTTTCATTTTTACTGTCTATTAACCTTTGCAGTTTATTTAAAGCTAGAAAATAATTTCAGATTGTAGGAGCATTTCTTTTATTTATTTACATTATTTTTTGCTATTTTTAGATTTTTGCTGGATGATCTACCCTCCCGACTGCGCGAGTTTGGTTTGCTTGTCAAATTGTACTTTTCAGGTGGTATATAAGGTAATCATCTTATTACTGCAAGTTACCTGGTTATTCAATTAATATTCAAATGCTTTTTCATTTTTATGGCATGGAGCATATTTCAGCCAGAAGGCTAATTTCAGGCAGACTATTTAGATCTGCTTATTCAAACCTTGAATTTTATTTATATATATATATATATATATATATTATAAATTAATTGATTTAAAATATGGTTTTTCCGCTACACAGTTCGAACCATGTTTCAAAAATGGAAGCTAAAAGCCCCGAATTTAATTTTTTTAAAATTACTGAGTTTTAAAGACACAGCTAAAATCACGTTTCCATGGTTACAGATAAATATACTTCAACTGGACAAGACCGGATTATATATCTTTACTGTTGTTTCTTTATATATATATATATATATATATATATATATATATATATATATATATATATATAATTAACACATTAGTTTTATTATTGAACACTATATAGCGAAATATCTCGCCGTTTCTGAAATTATATATATATATATATATATATAATCTCAAGTGATAAAAGAGAATAGAGCGCATCACTTTAATTTCGTTAAAACCAATGAGGGTTATGACGGTAGGCAACGAGACTTTTTTTTTTTTTTTATACATTTAAGGATGCGGACTCTTAAATCATAATCGCTTTTTATTTACTGATGGTTATTTGTATTGTACGACTTTTGCATAGAGGATCTTAATTCTGTTTTTCCTATTTGCTTTGGTTAGCATGTTAGTAGTGTTTGTGAATAACTGTCTAATGTTACTGTGATTCTTATGTTACTTAGCAATGTGCTGTCTGATGGTGCCATGGTCCATTGCTTCAAGAATCATAAAGCTTACACCACTGCAAATTTGTTGCCTGTATATAAGTTTCGTTAAAAATGACTGACAAGATACCACGGTTAAGTTTTTGTATTTAATTCTTTTGAATTGCCCGAGAGCTTTCGGCTATACTTTTAGCCATTATCAAGGATGATTTCATTTTCACTTTTAACTGAATGTATGAGCATTTTTTTTTTTTTTTTACATACTATATATGAGAGAGAGAGAGAGAGAGAGAGAGAGAAAGGAGGGGATGCGATGGATAAATTGTCTAATTTATGCAAAATTGAAAATAACACTGACATCTCATTTTAAGATATTATACAAAAATTATCTTGAAATACTATAGTGTAAATTTATTCAATAAAATAGCCATTAGCTTCAACCACGGCTTCTAGATATCTTCGGAATCTCCTGCAACTCTTCTGGACGGTCTCCTTGTTTAAGTTGATGAATGCTGCCATAATCCTTGCCTTCAATTCATCATTAGTGTTACAAGGAGATTTATTGGTCTCTCGCTCAATTCTGCCCCATAAAATAATAAATCAAAGGGGTTACAGTCTAATTAATATACTCCGTGAGCGTCAAATGTTCTAAGCCCTCTTTCCTCATTATATTCCCGAGAAAGAGAGAAAAACTGCGCATGACATACCTAGTCAGCTTGAGTTGATAGATGGCGGAACAGGGTTTAGGAGAAATAGCAGAAAGACAAATTTTAATAAGAAGTAAATGGTCCCCTCTCTCCGTCACTGACAACCAGTCGGAAACATTTCCGTGCTGGGGATAATAAAATTGGCCGATACATACTACATTTCGGTTTATTTTACAAGTAAGAAATCGAGACGGCTCGACTTTAGGGGTTTTAGCCTGATGACAGCAGATGCGACAGTTTGCCAGAGACCAGTTCGAGCCATAGACGAGTCATGACAATGCAACACGTGAATAAACAGCAGGGGATCAATAAATATCAGAAAAAGCCGAACCGGAAATGAGTAATAAAAGAGTCATATGAATATTATGTTAAATGGTGAATATGCCAATCAGCTGTTCTTGATTAATTGTAATAAGTAAAATGGCAAATATATTCAACAGATGCTTGAGATATTTATATGACAGAGTTTTAATTTTCATGAAAATGGATATGTGAATGTCAAAAAAAGTAAAACTTAGAAATTTAGGACCTCCAGATTATATATATAAATAAAATATTATAATATATATATATATATATATATATATATATAGTGTAACCCGGATATAAGCGAGTTGTCGGGACCGGAGAAGAAGTCTCTTATATCCGGGTTTGGTCTATTTTATATACATACATTAACACAGGCTCTAATTTGGGACCAGAGAAAATCTGTTATATCCGGGTTACACTGTATAATATATAAAAAAATAATATATATATATATATATGGACAAAGTCCGACAATTATTTTATGAATGTATAAACATAAAAATGTCTTTAAATGATATATATGCCCTTTTTATTTATTAACTTTTATTGAAGAAAAATAAATTAGGATAGTTTGAGAAAATGTCTAAGTATTGTTGCCTCAAAACATGATCTGTTATGATTAACAAACTATTTAACACATTCAAAATGCTTCCCTTCATGTTCTATACAAATGCTGATCCCTACCAGCTACACTTCTACAAAGCAACTGACACATTTCTACATTAATTTCAGAAAAGTTTCCGGAAATTGCTTGTTTTATTAAGGAACTCTTTTTGCCTCGAATCTATAAACAAGATCTTTCAGTACACAACCCACAAGAAAAAGACTGATGGCGTTAGGTCTTGTGTTCGCGATTGACAATCAATTGCTTCACATCGTCCTTCCACCTCAGCTCGAAATTAAGACTTAAGCATTTCTGAACGCGTAAGACATTGTTAATCTTAAGCCATCTTAAATTAATGTAATTTTTGTTCAATAAAAGTTAAATAAAGAGCATTACTTTTGATGCACCCTGTATATAATAGCCAACTATTAATTTGCGAACATATTCATCTTCTTGGGGCGACTAACCAAT
>CAHIKZ030000105.1:755000-767500 GCA_903632075.3 Acanthosepion pharaonis | reverse complement strand
ATTTTCTATTACCCATTTTATTCCTAATGATGGAGGACATGTGGAAACTTGAATAAAATTTCAATAAAACCTTAAAAAAATATATAGATTTACTTCTTTCTAATCCTTTTTACAAATTATTTCTATCGCAAATACAAATAAAGTTATAAATTTTTTCAAGTGCACACGAACTTTATGGACACCCTGTATATATATATATATATATATATACATACACGCACAGATAAATGTTGACGTTACCTTGATGCAGTAGTTTACAGGATACTGAAGTAGTAGTGTACTCACAGCTAAGTGGATACACAACAAAGATAGAGAGGAAATAGAAATTAAGGTAAAATTGTAATTTCTTTTCCTTGCATATACCTGTGGATTCGATTTCAAGCCAATCACAAAAAAGTCTTGTTGGCATCTTTTCTTCATAAACAATTGGCTTTTCACTTGTCCCCACCTCTGCCCTCGTGAGACCCAAACCTCCGCGAAGTACAAAGAATCAAAATACGATTTATTTTGTGCATATTTTTTTCTTTCTTTCTCTTTATTTTTCTTGTATTCGGCCGTGGGCTGAGCCTTTCTAATTACAACCTCATCTCTGGTCTGTAAGCGACGAACCTCAGAGATTTTGATAGACAGCTCGTCACAATAATTGAGTGATATTACGTGGTATGCAATACGCGACGACCTGACAGTGTACACAGTGATACGTGCGCATTTGACAAATACAAGCAGCAGATGAAGCATACCTTTAGGCCTGTCACACAGCGTTTTCAACTGAAACAAGTTTTCCCCAACTCACGTAAAAAGAGGGGGCACGTTACCCATGCAATTTCCGATGTGTTACAAATAGGCGGTTTACGTAACAATCGTATGGCGTATGCCATGTTACAGCATAATGAAATGGTAAAATAAAAATTTAGAGAGAAGTTAAACACACACACACACACACACACACACACAGGAGAGGTCAAAAAAAAAAAAAAAACACACACATACACAATTGGAGAGGTCAAACAAAACACACACACACACACTGGAGAGGTCAAACAAAACACACACACACACACACTGGAGAGGTCAAACAAAACACACACACACACACACTGGAGAGGTCAAACAAAACACACACACACACACACTGGAGAGGTCAAACAAAACACACACACACACACACTGGAGAGGTCAAACAAAACACACACACACACACACACTGGAGAGGTCAAACAAAACACACACACACACACTGGAGAGGTCAAACAAAACACACACACACACACACACACACTGGAGAGGTCAAACAAAGAAGCACACACACACACACACACACTGGAGAGCTAAAAACAAAATAAAAAAAAGCAGGGAAAGTATTTAAACAAAACAATAAAGAGAAGATGAAAGGGGAAGGCGTTAAAACAGAGGGAAGATTTGTATATGAAAATTGAAAAGATTTTCATTCCGTTTCGTTTTTATAAAATTTCTGGTGAAAATTTCTTTCCGGGTCCCAACAGCAGACCTAATGGTATTTTCTTCAGGCCTCATGATATTTCCCATAAAAAAACAAAAAAACAAAACAATATCAGGCGTATTTTACATAGATAATGCCCTTCGTAATGTGTGAGCTATACTTGTGAGTGCAAATTCATGTATTTCTTGGGCTAACAGGGGTCCGTTCAATGAGACTACAAGAACCCTTTCCAATCAATCTGAGGGCTCCAACTACAACTGGCATTGTTGATGTCCTCATGTGTCAAAATTTTTATATTCCGATTTCAAGGTTCTTGTACATTGATAGCTTTTTGAAGAACTTCAAAGATACATTACAATCTGCAGGTATTGTCATGTCAATAAGAAAGCACATTCTGTTTTTGTGAGCTTTGATCACGATGTCTGGTCCATTAGCTTTTGATTCTTCTGTGTGTGTGTATTGTAAAAATCTCATAAATTTGATATTAGGGGTTGTTTTTTGTTTTTTAATGGAAAATGTCAGGATGCCATTTCTGATCTTAGCTCTCTGGTTGGGACCCGGAAAGAAAGGAGTATACACCAGAAACTAAAGAAAATAATTAAATAATAATAATAATAAACACCCCAGCCACAATAACTTAAAAATACACGGTTTCTCTATTCGAAATTTCTGAAACATCTTAATTCTTAAGATAATGATTGAATAAGCTGATAGCGAATTCTACGACAATAAATTATCCGTAGAAAATTTCCTATTGCATTGTTAAATAAATGAGCTTAACAACTTTAACAAAATATTGTAATAACGACCATAAAAAGATTTGAAATTGACAACTTTTTCTATTTCACTGAAACAGACTTTAAACACTTTTAACTCCTCTTTCTTTCTTTCATCATTACTGAAACCAAGTAGCGTCTTTAATATGCCTTTCCATACATTCAAAGTGGAATAGTCCATTATTTATGAAGTATTGGTAGCAGACGTTAAACACTTCTATCTTCCCTTTTTCCTTCCTTCCTTCTCTCACTGAAACCAAGTAGCGTCTTCGTTGTTTATTTCCATATATTCAAAGTGGCATAGTCCATTATTTACGAGGTATTGGCAGGAGACAGTAAACTCTGTCTTCCCTTTCCTCTCTCTCTCTCTCATATATATATATATATATATATATATTTTTAACTGAAACCAAATAGCATATCTGATGTTATTTCCATCTTTACACGATCAAAACGGAATAGTCTATTTTTTACGAGGTATTGGCAGGGTGTAACGGTCGTGCGGACTAAGGGGGGTGGACAAGAAGAATTAGTTTATGATGGTAATTATTCTTATATTATTGCTACTTTCCCCTTTATTCTCAAACGGTGATCTAAATATTAAATTGTTTAACTCATTCACAGTAGAATGTAGTTTTATTTAAATTAGTAAACAAAGTTAAACGAAGCCATCGTTTATTTATAAAAATCGCTGAAGTCCAGATTTGAAAGGAATAAAGAAACAGTTGGTTTTTTTTTCAAAATTTGATATCCAAAGGTGAATAGTTGGCTACAGTCATTAAAAAAGAAACACTAAATTGATTAGGATATAAGACACATACTTTCTTTTTTATGTGTCATGTTCTTTCATGACGTAGGCGATCATGGCTCTCCACCTCTTTCTATCCCTTGCAGCTCTCAGCAAGCTCCTTCCCTTTTGCTACCTACGCCAGACCACGTTGTCATCCACCTGCTCAAGCTCGTCAGGTATGTCACGTGCTGTTTTTCCCTTATCTCTCTTTCTCGCTATTCGACCCGTGAGTATCAAATTCTCCAGGCCTTCCTTCCTCATTATGTTCCCCAGAAACTTCATCTGCCTCTTTCTGGTGTTAATTATAAGCCTTCTGCTTGTTTGTAACCTAAGACCTCATCATTGCTTACATGCTCGGTCCCTGATATCCTTAAGGATGCTAAGACATACTAGCAGATAGAAAAAATTAAAAAAAAAGGTAAAACTGCATTATTGTTATACTTAGTTTGGCGAAATATTTACAGGCAGGGCAGTGCGTAATATCCCTAGAATGAGGCGGGTAGAGACTAATTGGGGGCCCCACAGGCGGTGCTTTGTGACCCACAATATCTTTTCAACATTTACTTCTGCACACATTTAAATACGTTACAAATTAAACTAAGCACAACTGACTATTAAAAAACGAAAATTTTCCCCGGGTTTTGACGTCATTCTGGGGTCTTTTTTTTCGTTCTACTCCGTGAATTTGTTTTATTTCTGCTTAACCCAAAATACAATATATAAAATTCACTATTCTTTATGCATATTTTGTGTTAAATTATTCAATTTTTTAACAAGAAAAAAATTCATGTTGATATTTAAAAAAATTGCAACAAAACGCTGTTCATTTATTTAAAATGGAATGATCTATTATAACATGTCTTTAATTTGTATTTAGATACATTGAATTTATTTTCAATTTTTCTAGTAGAATTGTTCACCAATATTGCATATGGTCCATTATTGTACATAATTAGGTTAAAAATTTGTACTTTATATGAATACAGCCTTATGAAAATCGAGATGATGTAACAAGATAATGAACAGACTGAGATAGATAGATAGATAAATAGAAACACAGAGATATGCATAAAAAAGTTGAGAGAGAAAGAATGATTTATTTAAGATGGAATGATCTATTATGACATGTCTCTAATTTGTATTTAGATATATTGTATTTATTTTCAATTTTTCTAGTAGAATTGCTCACCTTTATTGCATATGATACATTATTGTACATAATTAGGTTACTATAAAAACTTGTACTTTATATGGATACAGCCTTATGAAAATCGAGATGATGTAAATTGGGCCCATTATCATAATGAGAGGGGGCGTATCACAGATTAGGTGAGGGCCCACAAGTAACTTGCACCGGACCTGTTTACAGACACGCACAAAACCAACTATATATTTCATATTCACAGTGGAGTGAATACACAGACAATCTGAGCTTGATACAATTCTCAACTATGCCGGGTGGGAGTCAGAAATTAAGTATCATTTAATGGAAATCCTCAAACCAAGCATCACTATTGATGCGAGAACCCATCTGGGTCACTGCCCAATACGTAAGGTGTCCCCCCAAAAGGGAAAATGGCAAGTGGGCTTACGCAGATTTTATCCCCAGGCCACGTTCGCGTGGACGATCAAATTCCATTTTATACTTCAGCGGATGCAAATACCTAAAACTGATTCGCTGGCATATCGACATCGAAATGGGTCACATTACTTCCAAGCCTTTACATAAGGCTAGAAGTAATGGCCTCGTCACCTCACAGGTTGAAACCTGCAGTGGCGAGAAAGTTCCATTTTCGTCATTCTCCGATTGGGATGCTAATGATCGAGCTAATTTAGGACATTATTATTAATTACTAGCCTAAGGCGTTCTTAATATTTTTATAAATAGTCGGCGCAATGGACTGTTAAAACAATATGGCGGTAATAATAATACTACCAATAACTATTGGTCAGTATAAAGACAACAGCGTCGGAAGCAGAAGTCGATAAATAACGTTAAGTCAGTGCTAATTAACAAGATTGGGAAGAGAAAGAGAGAGTGGGGAGTTTGGTCCGGGGGTGGGGGGAGTCAGAGAAAAAGGAAAGACCAAATGTAAATAAGAAAGAAGTGAGTGGGAGAGAAAGAGCCACAATGCCTGACAGACTGATACGCAAACGCAGACAGGAGAGTATGTGAAACGCACACACACATATTATATATATATATATATATATATATATATATATATAGTATCAACTATGTCTTCTCTGCGAATTTCGGTGGCAAATTTTAAACCAAAGAGGAGGGCATTTCCTTGTACTGTATTGGAATATATATATATATATAGTGAGAGTGTGTGTGTATTTGTGAAAAAAAGAGTGACAGAAAGAGAGCGTGTGAGAGGGTGACAAAAAAGAGAGAGAGGATGTGTGTGAGAGAGTGACAAAAAAAAGAGAGGGTGTGTGAGAGTGACAAAATGAGAGTGAGATAGGCTGGCAGAATGAGAGAGAGGCTGGCAGAATGAGAGAGAGGCTGGCAGAATGAGAGAGAGGCTGGCAGAATGAGAGAGAGGCTGACAGAATGAGAGAGAGAGGGTGGGTGGTTGGTTGGTTGTGAGTGAGAGAGAGGGAGTGTGTGAACAAGTAACAGAGTATAATTCACTTGCATGCACATTAAAAAAAAAGAAGTAGAGTGATATTTTAATCTATTTTCATAATAAATCTTTTAATGTTCTAACTATTTTGAAAATACGTTAAAATTATTTTTGGAGAAATTATTTTTGATTGTATGGATTTTATACTTCAAATTTATATCCAAACAAAGACACTGGTTAATAAATTTAATGCGCATGCGTATATCCGAACGCTACTAATTTGTTGCTAATAGAACGAGAAATAAATGAACTATGGATACTAAAAAGTGTAATATATTTCGCTTGATATAAATATTGAAAGATAAATATTTAATGAATTAAATATAAAGTTTGAGTTAACCTTTGGACCACTCTAAAGATTTTTAAACGAAAAAAAAAAAAAACCCCAAAAAACAGAGAAACTTAAATTGAAATTAAAAGAGGCACAAGAAAATATTTATCCCTATTTTAAGTTCCTGTGTAAGACGTGTATGCGACCGAGTGTTTCTTTAAAGCTGGTTATGACTAAAATGATTGCTTAGTACGGATGTTACGCTGTTGTTTCCGTCAGAGTCAGGTAGAACTGATGAAAGGTCACAGTTACGTAAAGTGTCAGATTTATAATGAAAACTAAAAAAAAAAATTGTTGGTAAACATATTGGAAACGTTTTAAAAATCTTAATTGTTCGAGATTTTGATAAATTGCATTGGTCTCCTACAGAGAATTCCAGAAAAATATCTGATATGAAAGCAAAACAAGTAAAATATAAAACAAAGAAATGTCTATTTTATAAGCTTTGTTGTCAATTAAGAAAAAAAATGAACGTTATTAAAATTCATATGAGGCAAGGTTCATTTTTTTTTTTGCAACAGCGACACCGCTAATGATTATAAACTGGGTATGTGTTCACAGTAATTCCATTTATATTAATTAATGGACTTTTTTTTTTAAATCTGGCATTTTTTTATTACTATCAACAATATTTTAGTGTAAACAACTACAGTGTAACCCGGATATAAGATAGATTTTCTCTGGTCCCAAATTAGAGCCTGTGTTAATGTATATAAAATAGACCATACCCGGATATAAGAGAAACCTGGATATAAGAGACTTCTTCTCCGGTCCCGACAACTCTCTTATATCCGGGTTGCACTGTATTACAATACACTATATAGCCTTATATAGTGCGTGATGTACAAACGTAGGTATGTCTGTTTCTATATATATATATATATATATATATATATATGGTGTGTTTGGGCAACAATCCCTCTTTAATACATGTTTCGTTAAAGACGACTGACACGGTACTGCGATTAAGCTTTTGTTTTTACAAAAAAATAAAAAGCTTAATTGCATCCTCATAGGTGTATTGCAAAGACAAACTTATTGTAATTGTGAATTATTTAATAAAATATGTTTGAATATATATATATATATATATATATATATATATATATATATATATATATATTTGTTGTAACATAGGAAATGTTACTGAATGAGGAATGACGAAAACGGAGATTGAAAATGAAATGTTAAATCCAACAAAATACAATACTCGCCAGCGGCGTGAAGTAGGTAAACCACTGCTAGTGGTGGACTACTTAGCATATTAGTCCCAATTACAACGTATTTATGAGGATTGGGACATACCCATTAGTGTTCATATGTACACTGTATAACAATTTCAATACATTAAAAAAAGTGGGATCAGTTTAAACATGAGTACGCACTAAAAATAACATTTGAATTTTAAAAAATCGGATTAAAAATAAAACCGTTAATTCATATATATATATATATATATATATATATATATATATATATGAGCTAAATAGATATGGCCAACCATATATGCGTGCGATTACGTACATATACAGATGAGCAAATATTTATTTATTTAATTCTTGGTGTAGACAAAACACTGCTTAATTACACTAAGCAGAGCTATAAAGTATATATTAATAATTACACATATGCCTACGTTTACAGTACGACTAGGAATTTCATGGTATTGAACAGTTCATGACTTTCAATACCTGATGAATGGGAAAGCTATGAAACCGAGTCGTACTGCAAATGTAGGTATATATATATATATATATTAGAAAAAGCGCGAATGCGCTAGTGCTGATTCGCTATGTTATATCAATCATCCTATATGGCTGTGAATGCTGGACAATTTCCTCAAAGCTAAAGTGACGTCTTAAAGCAAATGAGATGTGTTTCTTCATATGGACAATGAGAATAGCATGGATTGAATGTGATGACGGAAAAAAGAAAAATGGAAACAAAAAGGACACTTGTACTTAAGATCAGGAAAAAAAACAATGAGGAAAGAACACTTGGAGAATTTAACACTCACAAGATATTTTGAATTCCAAAGTAGCAAACGGAAACAACGTTTAACCTATTCAAAGAGCTTGTGCAAATAGATGGCAGAACAGAGATTAGGGCTGATAACAATGCCACAAATTTACACAGGGTAACAAAGGATTGGAAGTTGTGGAGAGCCAAGATCGCCCAAGTCGTGAAAAGACTCGTTATATAAAAGAAATGTTAACATAGAAAACATTATTTCGTGTCTGCTTACATGAACTTCCGGTTTTAAGGACAGTTGTATGCAAATTGAGAAGCTCCCTACTTCGAGAAAAGATTGATTAAAGTTCTCCAATAGACTAAAAAGCATATGTAAAATAAATTTGTCATTTAGATTGTTCAATATGTGAAGGGCCGAGAACTTTTCAGCACAACCATCGCGTTTTTTTTTTTTTTTTTTTTTTTTTTTTTAGAGGGTAATTTTCCTTGCTTCTTTTATGTGACAAGGGCCAGTGCGAACTACCCTGAAATCCCTAGGGGCCCCGAGCAATGCTTTGTGATCCCAGTTATCAACATTTTTTTATACCTACATTTATATACGTCACAAATTAAAATAAACACAACTAATAAATAGATGAAAGATATTCGTGGATTACGGCGCCATTCTGTTTTTTTTTTTTTAAATTTTCCGTCCAAATCCGTGAATTTATTTTGCTCATCTCGGAAAAAAAATAAATAAATAAATAAAACAATCTCAAATTCACTATTTTTTTTTACCCAAAAATGGTGAATGCGTTAAAATTATTCAACTTTTAACAAATCTCAAGTTAATGTTAAAAATTGCTATAAAGATATTGATTCATTTAAAATAGAATAATCTATTATGACATGTCTCTAATTTGTATTTAGATACATTGTATCTATTTTCAAATTTTCTAATGGAACTGTTAATCTGTATTGCATATGATCCCTTATTGTACATAATTAAGTTACAATAAAATTTGTATTTTATATAAATATTACCTTGTGAAAATTAAGATGTAATCGATTAGAAAACCATCATATCAGATTCGTAGGAAGTGACGAAACCCTAACGCCGACTCTGCATGTAGCATCACCAACATGGCAGAACAAGGACTGGATTTGAAAGTAAAGGCTGCAATAATTGCTTTGAGCTACAATGGATAGGAAGCTGTTGAGAGTCATGACCGCCCATACTTCGAGGGAACACGGTGGCGAAAATCTATGTACGCACGCATGGGCTTAGTCTGGTGGAAGATCAGGAACAACTCGAAGAGGAACGAAATAACTATATTACATACGCCATTCCCAGCCATCGTTCGACGACCATCCCCACGTTCTGTTACGATGAGAGTGACTGAAAATAGAAGTCTATTATAAACCTATAAAATATTATCAATTGTGTTCTGCGCGTGCGAGCGAGCGGGTGAACGTTTGTAGAGGAGAACAGAAAGGAAAAATGAGTGAACAGTAAGATGGCGATCGGCGATAAAACGCCCGGCTTTAACGAGAGCGAGGATTTCATTCAACTATTCTGAAATCGATGAAGGCAAAACTGACAGCGAAATTGGATTTATTCCTTGGACGTGAAAATTAAGCAAGTGATACAATCGCATCAATGTTACTCAACACATTATTTGGTCTTAATCGAAGTATAGTTAAGAGACTTAAAATTCCGCGTGTATTGTGGTCCGTACAGGAGATAAAGTGACATCATGTCACCATAATACTTCGACGATAATTTTAGAAAATTTGCCGTTTTCAATAATTCTGTCACCTCGATTGTTCAACTGTTATACTAAATTCCATTTCCACCATTAATGCCCCACTCTCGCCTGTTTTTTTAGGCTTCTTCCCTAGTACACAGACTACAACTGGCACGACTGTCACATTCAAAACAATCCAAAATAGTTATTTCATTTTCTTAGAGATCTTTTATGCCGTTCGGTGGAACATACACAGTCATGTATTTTTCTTTTTCCTTTTTAGAACCACCCAGTCTGGTTTGGTTTGTTTTACGGCATATCAACCTCAATGGGTTATTTAATGCCGATAAAATTTTCATTGTTGGTAATATTTTTCCAAAAATCTATTTCTGTTAATTTTTTTCCCCTCAAAAATCTATTTCTGGTAAGAATTGCCCTTCGTTGGTAATATTTTTTTCAAAAAATATATTGCTGGTAATATTTGTTTTTTAAAAAATGTATTGCTGGTAATATATATTTTACAAAATATTTCTGGTAATAAAACCTATTTTTGATAGTATTTTGACCCAAGTTTGGGTGTTAACTATTTGCCCATAGCTTGGACCCTAACAGGTGCTACCACCCCGGGTCAGGATGAACCTGGGAACACCAGCTATTAAGAGGTGGTTCCACGCTCCTTAAAACCTCCTAATCAGAGGCCTTGCTGTTGGACGTAGTTTATCGTCTTACCCAGGACGCGGATGTAGTTTATCGTTTTACCCGGGACGCGGATGTAGTTTATCGTCTTACCCAGGACGCGGATGTAGTTTATCGTCATGCCCCGGACGGCTAATCTGGTTTGGTCTCGGGCAGTGGTCCCCAAATCTTTTGTTGCTGCAGTCCCCTTGCAAATAACCCTAACGTCCTCCGACTAATGTATAGTTAACTTTTGAATGGATTTTCTTGGTATTTCATGTCAAATAATTACTTTACAATTTCTCACTATACTTGTCATATAAACGGGATACACTTAAGTGGAGACAAAAGCGACTTCATGCAAAATGGGTGTGTGGTGCGCGTCATGGTTCAGATGAGCCACTGCCACCCTAGAACTGTTCATGTTTTTGTGTCTCACGGCCGCCTGAATCATTCCAACGCCCACTTTGAGAATCATTGGTTACGGGTTATTTTTTTTTTTTTATCTAATGATCCCAGCGAATTTTTGGTCACCCCTACAGGAAAAAAAATTCTTGTCTGTTCAGGTACCGCGGTCTGTATGTTCAAATTGCACAGTTCCAAATGAATTACATATCCCCGCCCAGTCATGCCTGCTGTCTATCTAATTTAACCTGTTTTTTGATTGATCGTAACCCTAGAACACTAACCATGGGTACCCATAGTACCCAGCACAATTTTTCCTATTTTTAATTTTCAGTACCTGATTTTCTTTCCTAAATAAGATTAATGTTAACTCAAAGTACAAAGATTGAAGTGCCTGAATGTAAATTATTTCAAATAAAGATTTAGATTTAATATTTTTTTTGATATTTTCAAAATCGGGTATGATATATCCATGGTTAGTAGTGGTGTAACTTTAATTGATGGTTAGTATTCTAGGTTTAAAAAGGCCAGATGAAACAAAATAAAATAAAAAAATGAGTTATACGTGTTTATGTAAGCATATGAAAGTCTGATAACTTAAAAAAAAATTAAAACTTCACCCAAAAGAGCCACTCAAAGTAGAGCCATTGAATGACGTTGTTGTATGGACTTAAAGGGGGTTAATAAATGCAACTTATTAAGATAAGTAGATAAGGTTTGACTAGAGACTTGAAGATGTTAAGATTGTTGTGATCAAATTGGTAGTTTTTGTTTAGCGGCATATCAACTCCTATGGATTATATAATGGCGAAATCTAAATATGTTGTAAGCAATTTCTATTTTTAGAGATAATGAGTTTAACGACACAAGGCTTACAAGTTCGAATCAAGTGGCAATTAGCTGATGTTTTGCCGACCATTCCAATAAACAGTATAATAAATAAATAGTGTAAACAAACAATGTAATAAAATAAAAAATCAATAGTGTTTACTATTTTTCTTGTCATTTCTCAAGAACTAAAATATATATATATATATATATATATATATATATTCACTTTCATGGGTTTAGGTTTTATTATGTTTCTAATCGTAGATTTTTAAAACAAATATTGCCGAGGATGGAAGGTATTTAACTAATAGCAGTGACAAAGGGAAAAAAAAACGTCATTTTGACACTGAGCCATGTGTTCGCCTAACGAATATTGTCACAAGTTTTTGAAGTTTCGATAAGTGTTAAGTTTTTTTTTTTTTCGGTCATTTTTACATTTTAATGATTTTAAAAATGGTAGAAATCTTTCTTACTTGCGATAGTTAATTGCATGGAGCAAAACCCATGGCGAAAATATAAGCAATGTCATAGAAAATTTATTTAAATATTGTCCTATTCTTTTTTTTTTTTTTTTTTTACATAACCTAAACATTCATGTTGAACTCTGTTCGTGCCAGCCGAGGGAGATTCTGTTATTTTTACAAATTTTTATATGCCGAGTTCGGCTGGCATAGACAGCCATATGCACAAAGTGACAAATCTCTTAAGCCTCGTTTACGACTATCAGGTTCGATCCTTCCGATTGGATGGTGGTAGTCGGTCTGGTTCCAAATGTGCCAAAAGTATTCATTGCTTTTGCTGCTGCTACTACTTTCTGCTGATAACATTTGTCTACACGGTCAAGGCCAAGTAGTAATTGGAGTAATAGTAGTTGCTTAAATATTGGTATTATCATCATCATC
>CAHIKZ030000105.1:707500-752500 GCA_903632075.3 Acanthosepion pharaonis | reverse complement strand
AGAAGTGAGACAAGTGAATTCCACAATGAATCTCTAACTACAGGATATCTACCAACCGCTCTGGGCGGTCAGATGTGAGACAAGACCGAGTTTAATGTGGTGTATCCGAGCCTATAGGCTCGGCCAAAAATTCCCCGTAGACTCCGTATAAAACGGGGTCGGGTAGCTGTTTCCCCGAGATGAGAATCTGTCCTTCGACATAACCTCGTCTGGGGATCCTCTCTGTCCGAAAGGCCTAGAGTTTGACCAACTGGAGACGAATATGCAACTGCTGACCAACATACAATATTTACTACTGTATTTATGTGAATGGTGACATAACCCATTATCGTCCGTAGGTCAACACAGAACAATCAAAGCCAATCACATAGACATGTGATCAAAGACCACAAAAGTAGAATGTATCATCTTGTATCAGGTAGCACGTTATTTTAATATAAACTCCGGTAAGACAGAGTGTGCCAACATCTGCATTATATAATATGCAACTTTTACAGAAAGGAAACTGCAAGAAATTGGTATGAACATCATCCAAGCCCGGTTATAGACATGTAACAATTTTATGGGACTTTACAAAACACAGACAGAACAATTAAATCTAATCGCCCAGACATATAATTTCCTATTGGACAAAGCGATTACTGCTGATGTAATATATGTTTGAAAATATTAAATATTAAAATTAAAAACATAAAAATACATGGAACTTGAAGTGGGAATTTAAGAAATGTGGCATATGAAGACGACAATAATTCCAGTTGTGGTTGGGATCCTGAGTTTGATTGGAAAAGCTTCTCATAGACTAATTGAAGGGGCCTACAGGTCATCTAATGCCTTAAAGAAATACAAAAAAAAAGAAATGTTCTCAAAAGCCGTTTACACCCTACGAAGGGTGTGACGAAAACATGTGAGTGTTAATTTGGATTTTTTTTATTTGTTTGTTTGTTCACAAATGTTCCGTGGAAAATGTCATGATGTCATTTATGACTTTAGGTCTCTACTAGGGACCCGAAAAGATAGGAAAGAGGAAAGAAAGAAAGGGGACAAAAGGAAGGAAACAAAGAGGGAAAAGAAAGAGGGGAAAAAGAAAAAGACAAAAGAAAGAGGGGAAAAAGAAAAAGACAAAAGAAAGAGGGGAAAAAGAAAAAGACAAAAGAAAGAGGGGAAAAAGAAAAAGACAAAAGAAAGAGAAAAGAAAGAGGGAGAAAGAAAAAAGAAAAAAGGAAAAAGAAAGAAAAAAGGAAAAAGAAAGAAGAAAAAAGGAAAAAGAAAGAAAAAAGGAAAAGAAAAAAGGAAAAGAAAAAAGGAAAAGAAAAAAGGAAAAGAAAAAAGGAAAAGAAAAAAGGAAAAGAAAAAAGGAAAAGAAAAAAGGAAAAGAAAGAAAGAGGGGAAAAATAAAAGAAAATAATAATCGTCGACTTGACAGTATTTCTAACTAGGCCTCATCTAAAAGATTATACATTTTGTTTAGTTTTTCTTTTTTAATCAAAACCTGTCAGCATATCGCGCACATTTGGCTGTTCTTCATGTACCTGGTATACAGTTATCAAATTACGTATCATGATGCTTACATTGGTATATTTTGTAATGCTGCATCACGTGTTACTCACGTATAACAAATATTAAAAAAAAAATGCGTACAAAATATTGTTAGTTAGAAATGATAAAATAGAAAATAAATGATTTACCTTGTTTCTTTCGCCTCAGCCGCCCGGTCTCTCTGTCGTCTGTTTTTGAACCAGTTGCTAACTTGAGTTGTTGTCAAGCCCGTGGCTTCAGCCAATTCTCTTTTCTCGCGTGGCGAAGGGTACGGATTATGACCATACCATTCCCTTAGTATCGTGCGAGATTTCTCTTTGAAACAATAACTCGTTTCTTCGCCATCCCAAATCGTACGTGGCAGTGGAAATTTTCGGCGGACCCTGTATTTGCCGACGGCACCCAGGGGCCTGCCACGTAACTTTTCGGCTTCCACATAGTGTGCCTTCAGCCATAGCGCCTGCAACTTTGGATGATTGTGTGTGCCGAACTGGTTGTTTTCGAGAATTTTGTAGAGTTCTTTGAAATTACCACGATGGAAAGCGACGACGGCTTTTGCTTTTAAAACACTCTCATTTTTGTGTAAGTGCTCGCATGCAGGCAAGGACCATAAGAATCTGGCTAATCGGTCGATGTTCCCGCCCTGTTGCAGGACCTCACACACGCAGGCAACCTGTTCTTGAGTAAAACCAAACGATGGCAGCATGGGAGGAGTTGGTGAATTAACTGTGCTAGCTGGTTGTTCGTGGAGCATGGAGACTTCACCGTACGGGTTCACTGTTGAACGACTACCAGGTCGAAACACTTGATTGGTAATTTGGTGGTGTTGACGGGAGGATGAAGAAAAAAAAGAAAAAGAAAAAAAAAAGAAAAATTAATATCGTCTAAATAATTATTGAAAAGGTTTTTTCTTTTTTTTCGGTTTGGTGGGGGGTGTTGACAGAACAGTTGCAAACAAAAAGAACGTAGATATTTAAATTAATCGAACTTACTGATTTTTGTATGAAAAATTAGTAAATAAATCTAGAAATCGAAACCCGACTCAAGCAGGGCACCACAAAAAATAAAAAAAATAAAAAATGAAGCGGGGGGGTGGGGTAAAATCAAATGTAGTGGGCGGAACTATATTAGATGGTAAATGCAGCCGAGGGACTTAATCAGATTTTAAATATAGCTTGTGTGGTGGTGGGGAGGAGAACTAAATCAGACGTTAGATATAGTGGGGGGAACTAAATTGGATGTTATATATAGTGGAGGGGGAATAAATCAAATGTTAGATATAGTGGGGGGAACTAAATCAAATATTAGATATAGTGAGGTGGAAGTAAATTGGATGTTAGATATAGTGGTGGGGGGAACTAAATCAAATGTTAGATATAGTGAGGGGAACTAAATCGGATGTTATATATAGTGGGGAAGTAAATCAAATGTTATATATAGTGGGGGGGAACTAAATCAAATGTTAGATATAGTGGTGGGAGGGAACTAAATCAAATGTTAGATATAGTGGTGGGAGGAACTAAATCAAATGTTAGATATAGTGAGGGGGAACTAAATCGGATGTTATATATAGTGGGGGGACTAAATCAGATGTTAAATGTAGAAGCCCTACCGTAAGCAATTTTTACACACTGAATTTATTTATAACTTTTGATGTTCATTCTTATTTCTTTTTCTGGAATGAGACCAATAGACATTTTGCCGTACATAGAAATTTCACAAGCCGAAGTTTCGAAAAATAAATAAATTAGAGCCGGAAATTAATTTTTCTGATTCATGTAGAAAATTAATAACAGAAATGATTCTAGACAAACGATACGTTTCAGTTCAATAGCATTGACATAGATTGAAGCCAAGACGACATATTGACTCTTTAGTTTTCAGTCTAGCGCCAAAAAGAAACATGTTTTTCATTCTAAATTTCTTATGTTCTCTTCTTTTTCACTATTAGAAACAAAACTATATGACACATCCATTATTACAAATTCCACATCAAACAAAATATACAACCAGGTGCCACAGATTCTTATATTATAACCAAGTATAAGATTAGTGTATACGGAATAAATTCCAGTAACCAAAATTACTATTCTTAAAAGAATGCTCAATACAGAGTAGAGCAAATATAATTTATTCGAAAATGTTATAAAATCACTACAAAAATAGCCATTTTATTTCAACACTTCGGTTGTCTTATCAACTTATGATATTGAATATAGAATTCAAATTGATTTATATATATATATATATATATATATATATATATATTACACACACAAATGAGAGAAAAACAGATGGAGTAAAATTTCACTGCTCAATACAAAGTAGACCAATATAATATTATTATTAAGAGAACCGTCATATAGCCTGACGTGCGCATAATCGATCGAGCCACAAGGTTAAGAGCACGTATAGGATACAGGTTCGAATCCTCTTGGAGAACGAATCTTTTCTATGAAAATTTCTCGGACATTCAGGCCGGTAAATGTTGTTTAATACTGTTTATTATAAACAGAGCATTTACTTAAATATTTGTATCTATAAAAAGAATGTATAAACATAAAAATGTCTTATATGTATGTATGTGTGTGTGTGTGTGTGTGTGTGTGTGTGTGATCCGCTCATAAAAATCAATATCTTTTTAGATGTATTATTGTACTCGCACCCACCCCTAATCTATGGTACAGTCCTACAAGGTCCCCCACCAACTCTACTAAATTTCAATGTTCAAAAGGTAGTATTAATATAAAATACAAATTTTATTGTAACCTAATTGTATACAATAATGTGTCGTATGCAATATAGGCGAACAATTCAACTAGAAAAATTGAAAATAAATACAAATATATAAATATCTAAATCCAAAAGTCATAATAGATCATTCCATCTTAAATAAATCAACAATGTTTTGGGGCCAGTTTTAAAATATATCAACTTGAGATTTATCTTGCTAGAAAGTTGAAGAATTTTAACATATTCAACATTATGGATAAATGAATTTCATACTGTACTTTTAATGAACAATTTCAAGGATTTGAAAGAAGCAAAAAAAAAATCTGAAAAAGAAAGAACAAAGATCTTAGAATGATGTTAAATTCCGCAACGATTTTTCATTCTTCACTAATAAGTCAATTGAGGCACCTCGAGGTGGTGTAATGGTTAGCAAGCTTGTCTTGCTAGCACAATTATTCCTCACTGGGTGCCTCATACTATCGGCCTTGTGCCACATCGGAGCTACGCTTGGACAAATCACTAATAAGTCAATTGTGCTTAGTATAACGTATACAAATGTAGGTAAAAAAAAAAAAAAGCGAATATTGGTAAGACAGCGAAGGTCACAAAACATTGCCCCTCTCCCCCCAATCAAGCTTGGTTCCTGATATCCCACTGTTTGGATTTCACTTCCATCAAAGAAAAAAAAAGGCCAGAGATGCTATTTAAAAGCTACAGAGGCGAACAAAAAATGTGTGCGACTTAAATAGAACGGACAGGGAATGTCTTAATTCTTGGAAGTCCATTTACATCAAAAGAAAGCAACCTACAACCAATAAAATTGGTTTCAATCTAGGACGCGCACGTGTTAAAATGCTTTGGAATTGTAAGGTCATTTTAGCCACGTGACGCTAAACCCCAGTCCACAGTCATAGCAGGTGAGCCCATGTTCGTGTCAAACTTTGGCCTGTAAACAATAAACGCTACACTGCGTTCTTCCTTTGAAAACGACCAACGATGGTCGAAAGTAGTAGGTACGGTCCACTTGTACAATAACAATAGGTACTGAAACCAAAAGTGTGTGTGTATATATATATATATATATATATGATAATATATATGAAATTTAAATTAAACTTAATAATGCTCCAGTTTACTATTTAAATCAATTGTAAAGTGTAAATGTATCTTTGTACGGAAGCCAAAACAAAATATGTGTCATTCCACGTGACATTTTTTTAAATTAAAAAAAAAAAAAAATATATAAATAAAATTTTGAAATTCGTAATCCAGGTTTTTTTTTTGCCGTGAATCACTATGATCAAGCACACCAGATTACGAAAATATTTTTAAAAAATGTTAACTTCAACAAATCGTGTCGCATGAGGATATTTATTTTGCCTTGCGTTGGGGGATCGATTTACAATTAATTTACATAGGAAACTGGAGTCCTCAGCATTGACAAACACACATATTATATATATATATATATATATATATATATATATATATATATATATATGTGTGTGTGGTGCAGTTCAATTTATATTACAATGAATCATTCATACAAAAAGTAGATTAGTAAAGTTAATGATATAAAATGGCGAAAACTCTTCGCAAACAAAATTTTAAAGTTCCATTAGCCTCCGAACCACTCGATGAATGTTATGATCCTGGTTTTTAATAACTTCAAGTTGTATAAGGTCTTTTTTTTAATCTGATAGTACTTTCAGCTGTACATACATCCAGCCATCCTCAGGCATGGATATTATTTTGTTTTTAGTAAATCCAGGTAGCATCAAGGACGAAAGATTAAATGCGAATCGAAATATATATATATTTTTTTTAGAAATGTGTTATTGTTAAGGGATAAAAACTTTTGGAGCGTGCAGTCGCAACGCTATGGTTGAATTTTTTTTTTTTTTGAAAATTTAAGAGTGCGTTTTTTTTACTAATATGGTAATTTGAGAATTTTTTTTGTAGGAGTTTATCAGTCAATGTGGCATGAACTAAATAAATTTTCGGGATAACAACTGAGACATTACTCTGTTTATTGAACAATCCAGTTCATGCCACATTGACTGATAAACGGAAGAAAAGAAAAGAAGAGAAAGAAGAGAAAGAAAGAAAAGAAGAGAAAGAAGAGAAAGAAAGAAAAGAAGAAAAGAAGAAAAGAAAGAAAAGAAGAAAAGAAGAAGAAGAAAAAGAAGAGAAAGAAGAGAAAGAAAGAAAAGAAGAGAAAGAAGAGAAAGAAAGAAAAAGAAGAGAAAGAAGAGAAAGAAAGAAAAGAAGAGAAAGAAGAGAAAAAAGAAAAGAAAGAAAGAAGAGAAAGAAAAGAAGAGAAAGAAGAGAAAGAAAGAAAAGAAGAGAAAGAAGAGAAAGAAAGAAAAGAAGAGAAAGAAGAGAAAGAAAGAAAAGAAGAGAAAGAAGAGAAAGAAAGAAAAGAAGAGAAAGAAGAGAAAGAAAGAAAAGAAGAGAAAGAAGAGAAAGAAAGAAAAGAAGAGAAAGAAGAGAAAGAAAGAAAGAAAAGAAGAGAAAGAAAGAAAAGAAGAGAAAGAAAGAAAAGAAGAGAAAGAAAGAAGAGAAAGAAAGAAAAGAAGAGAAAGAAAGAAAGAGAGAAAGAAAAGAAGAGAAAGAAAGAAAGAAGAGAAAGAAAGAAAGAAGAGACAGAAAGAAAGAAGAGACAGAAAGAAAGAAGAGACAGAAAGAAAAGAAGAGAAAGAAAGAAAGAAAGAAAAGAAAGAAAAAAAATGAAAAAAGTAAGAAAAAAAAAAGTAGTAATATCGACCAAATTAAAATAATTTTTTCCACTTTATTGGTTCTCAAACGCCTGAGTAATTTCGGATTTTTATCATTACAATTCAGTATTGTCACACGCAAGAAAAAAAAATCTCTTTGAATTAGTAAAAATGAAAGATCTAAAAATAGCTAATACAAAATAATTTCTTTTCTTTCGTATTAGTCTTCAGATAGTTTTACTTTTATTGTCTTAGAAGATTTATCCATTTCCGAATGATAGATACTTTTATGTTAACACGAGGCGCGTTCCGCATATCGATTCGAATAGTGGCTCTCGTTACTACAAAAACGAATTATGTCATTAATAAGGAGAGATCAGATTACATAAATTCATAGCAGAAGTTATTACCGCATATTTCCGCGCATAAGGCGAACTTTAGATAAGACGAAGTAAAAAAAAAGAAAAAAAAAAATGTAAATTTTCATGAATTTATCCTTGACCTGTAGTATAAGACGACTGCTTATTGATTATGAAGACGATGTTATTGGAAATGTTGTTACTTACTTTATACTTATAAATTCAATATAAGCGAAATAACAAAACCGATTCTATACCATGTCTTTCCTACACATATCCTCCTAAAAGGAAAACCATTGTTTTATTTAGGTTTTGATCACGTGATCTCTTGCTAATAATAATTATTCTTTTTCTAATTCTTCCCCCTCCTCCTCTTTTACTATATCTAAGCAGTTACAAACAGCCTGGTGTACTAATCGCCATTTACTTATACTTTATCGGCAATCACAAAATACCGATAATAATATTACGATAATAGTACATTCCATTGTGATCTCTTGCAAATACTGCTTCTTTTTTTTTTCCTCCTCTTCCTTTCCTATATCTAAACAGTTACAAACAGCCTGGTGTACTAATCGCCATTTACTTATACTTCATCGGCAATCACAAAATGCCACTAATAACAGTACGATAATAGTACATTCCATTGTGATCTCTTGCAAATACTGCTTCTTTTTTTTCCTCCTCTTCCTTTCCTATATCTAAACAGTTACAAACAGCCTGGTGTACTAATCGCCATTTACTTATACTTCATCGGCAATCACAAAATACCACTAATAACAGTACGATAATAGTACATTCCATTGTGATCTCTTGCAAATACTGCTTCTTTTTTCCTCCTCTTCCTTTCCTATATCTAAACAGTTACAAACAGCCTGGTGTACTAATCGCCATTTACTTATACTTCATCGGCAATCACAAAATACCACTAATAACAGTACGATAATAGTACATTCCATTGTGATCTCTTGCAAATACTGCTTCTTTTTTTTCCTCCTCTTCCTTTCCTATATCTAAACAGTTACAAACAGCCTGGTGTACTAATCGCCATTTACTTATACTTCATCGGCAATCACAAAATACCACTAATAACAGTACGATAATAGTACATTCCATTGTGATCTCTTGCAAATACTGCTTCTTTTTTTTTCCTCCTCTTCCTTTCCTATATCTAAACAGTTACAAACAGCCTGGTGTACTAATCGCCATTTACTTATACTTCATCGGCAATCACAAAATACCACTAATAACAGTACGATAATAGTACATTCCATTGTGATCTCTTGCAAATACTGCTTCTTTTTTTTTCCTCCTCTTCCTTTCCTATATCTAAACAGTTACAAACAGCCTGGTGTACTAATCGCCATTTACTTATACTTTATCGGCAATCACAAAATACCGATAATAATATTACGATAATAGTACGTTCTATTGCTCTACGTTTACATCTTCTCAGCTGTTCTTGCGTAGACACAATTTGATTTCATTGATATGGAATTATTCTTCGAATATGCAATTTATTATTAGAGTTATGCCAGTAATATATAAGATAGAAATGGTTTTATTACTTTTATTATCCGTTTATTTGATAATGCCAATGTTTTCCCGTATAGCACAAAAGCCGAGGTTAACCTACCGACAAACATCACTCATAATTTAAGATTTCTTTTTTTAGAATTACGGTAACACTAGAATCAAGCAGACGCGGAAGTTTAAATATCTGGGAAGCGTCTTGACAGTGGACGGTAAATGCGACACTGAGATCCGCAGACGTATTGGGATGGCCAAGGACACATTCCAAAAGCTGGGAAGAGTATTGCGATACAGGAGGATTTCTTTGGTAACAAAGAAAAGAATACGGAGCTGTTACATGACATCTTTCTTTCTTTACGACAGCGAATGTTGGACGATTTCCACAAGGATGAGCAAGAGACTCGAGGCGACGGAGATGTGGTTCTACAGAAGGATGCTAAGGATATCATTGACCGAACATGTGAGCTACGATGAGGTCTTAGGTTACAAACAAGGAGAAAGCTTATGCTTAACCTCAGAAAGAGGCAGCTGAAGTTCCTGGGACACATAATGAGAAAGGAGGTCCTGGAGAATCTGATACTCACGGGTCGAATAGAGGGAAAGAGAGAGAAGGGAAAGCAGCACGTGACATACTTGGCGGGCTTAAGCATGCAGATGACAGAACGTAGTCTGGGGGAAGAAGCAGAAGGAAGGTACTTGCTGAGAGCTTCAAGGCATAGAAGGAAGTGGGGAGCCATGATCGCCTACGCCCTGAAAGTATAAGGCCACCCCTAATTTCTTAAAGGTGATTTGGGGGATCTAAAGGTCGTTTCATGAGCGGGAATATAGGGTATTTACGTATATAGGGTATTTACGTAATTATATTTTTCATTGTAAATTATTACAAGTTAAATATTAACCAAAACCTAAGATGACGTGGAGTTTAAATAGATAAGAAAGCAAAGTTTAAGGAATTCTGCAATTCGTTTCATTTTCTACCCGAGTAACTCCAAATTATTTTTATGTATACAATTAATTATTTTCGCTAGTATCAATGTTTTTTTTGTTTGTTTGTTTTTTTTTTTTTTTTGTTTTGTTTTTTTAAATGTTAATGATTTCAAAGTACAACTATCCGAAGGAAACTAATACAACTCGTACGGTCAAAAATAAAATCAGTATTGATTGGTCGTTTCGTTTTTACGGTTTATCAACCTTTTCCAGGTTTAAATAAATTTACCAGAAAATATTTTTAGATTATTCAATTTTTTTTTTTTTTTGAGGTTTTTTTTATTTAGCGATACAAATCTTACTATTTAACTCATATCTGGACGCGTGGTGACGAAATGGATTCATATCTACCCCACGGGCATTTGCGCGTAAGTGCATATAACGAACAAAATGGAATTGGAACTCTGCTCTCCGATTAACAATTCCGAGCCATTATCCTTTAAGCCAGGGGTTTTCAAACTGTGGTCCGCGGACAACAGGGGGTCCGCAAGGACAAGATAGGGGGTCCGTGGATAGCAAATACTATTTTTATGGGTGACGTGCAACTTATAAGCCCTTATAAGTAACTAATAGGCTGATCATGAAATAAATTGATTCAATAAACTATTTCATATATTTGATATACTAATATAATTTGTATCTTAAATTGATAAAGATAATGGATTCTATTCATGCAGAGAAGGAACCAAAGGATTTGAATTTTGGATCTATTTTGCGATTTCCGGCTTTCTCATTGGCTGTTAGGCGTTTGCATTAATGCAAAATTATATGTTATATTCCATAAATATTTATGTATAAATTTTATAAGCGTTTATAAGGGTGTCCCTAAGGTAAAGCCTGAAATATAAAGGGGTCCGCAAGTCAAAAAGTTTGAAAACCCCTGCTTTACGCCACCCGCACACAAAGCCTATAGCACATGGTATTCACAAAAGGCCAGCCATCTTGGTACTGAATTGGCGCTGACCGTAGCGGAATCAATGTTTTCAACGTGATATTTAATAAATATTTATAATATTTGAATAATTTTGAAATTGCATTGGTTTTGTATTTTGCATTTGTAATCTACAATTTTTATCGCTACAATTGTTACATATAAGAGGAAGTTATACCCTTTAAGTCATTAAAAGAATATAAAAACCTTTTTTAAAAAAAAAAATTAAAATGGCGTTCACCTTCAAAAAGAAAAAAAAATAATGTCCATGAGAGAAACAATATCAGACAACAAACCAAGTTTCTTAGTAACAGAAATATCAAGTGAACGATATAATCCTTTTCAAACCAGTGAAAAACGTTAGACTCACAAGGTTAGCCTAGCCTGGCGGTTAGAATTGGCCATACTGATGTAAAAATGGTAGTTTAAAATGATGAAATCAGAGTAGTTTAGTTTTGGAGGTTTTAAAATTCTTATGCAGTTTACAACAGATTGAAATTTATATTCGAGATCAGTAACACAACTTTATATAATCTATCAGATTAACCATTATATATACAGGGGCCGGTGAAAGAGTCTATGATACAGCCCCCCCCCACACACACACACTCTACTACATCTCAATTTTCATAGGATAATATTCATATAATATACAAATTTTATTGTAGCCTAATTATGTACAATAATGGATCATATGTAATATAAATGAACAGTTCAACTAGAAAAATTGAAAATAAATAAAGCTGTATTTAAATACAATTCAGACTAGACGTGTCAAAATAGATCATTCCATCTTATATAAATCAACAATATTTTGCAGGCAATTTTAGCACCAACTTGAGACTTTTAGTAAAAGTTGAATAATTTTAACACCTTTAATATTATGGGTAAAAAAAAATAGTGAATTTTAAATCGTGTTTTTCTTTTTGTTTTTTTTTGTTTTTTTAGCTAAACTACTTCACGAAATTGGACGAGGAAGAAATGACGACAAAATCTGTGAAAAATCTTTCCTTCTTTAAAAGTCAGTTGTGCTTAGTTTAAATTGTAACGTGTAGGGAGAAAATAAAAAGCAAATATTGATAAGATAAAGAGGGTCACAAAGCACTTGTCTATACAATTGATTGTCACGTGGGGATCAAAATTAAACATTTTAAAATCAAGAAAAATAAAATATTTAAAGAATACTAACACGAAAGGAAAATAAAATAATAATAAAAATAAACAATACATGAGGAGCCTGATGTCCCCCTATATTCAAATGTTATGGCACCACAAGGCGTCTTATATACACTGATAGTAACGCTTTCGAACAATACTCGATCAGACGCCGTTAATTCGTATATATATATATATATATATATATATATATATATATATATATATATATATATTTCTGAGATGAAGTATTGTGTACACTATTTACATTATTCGGACAAATGAGGACAATAATCCGAATAATGTAAATATTATATATATATATTTTTTTTTCTTTACTCATGTCCTCGGTTTTTTTTTTTTGGACTCTGAACTTAGCTTCTAGACGATTATTTTCGCCGAAAGTACATTTTCTTAGTTCTTTCTTTTTTTTTTTTTCCCCTTGGGTATTGCTTTGTTCATTTACAAACAAAAACACCTAAGGTTTTGCCGGACGAGTATAGCTGATTATATTTAAAAGATTATTAGTGTTTATATATATATATATATATATATATATATATATATATATATATATATATATATATATATATATATATATATATCCTTTACGAGTCACGTGATCTAATTATTCAAGATGAGGTCGACTGTGCTTGCTCTCTGGCGATCAGTGTTCAAACCCAAATGTCGGCAACGACACTTTATTTCTATATAACATCGTGACAGTGTAATGGTTAGCAAGCTTGTCTCGCTAGAACAAGTACGTGTGATTAGCGAGTTCGAACCCCACTGGGTACCTTCTACTTTAAGCCTTTTCTACTTGGAAAATCGCCATAACACCATGTCTAATTATTAAAAGGTATTAAACAGACTTGTAACACCTTTTGCTTCCATGTGGCATTGAATGCTGGACAATCTCCTCAAAAAGATGAAGAGACTTGAAGCAACAAAAAATGTGGTCCTACAGAAGGATGCTAAGGATATCATGGACTGAACACGGACTTATACTTAACATTCTAAGGGCGACAGCACATGATATACTTGATGGGCTTGAGGAAATGGATGGCAGAACTGGGTAAGGGATAAGTAACAAAGAGACAAATTATTAAGCACTACAAGGAGCAGGAAGTTGTGAAGGGCCATGATCGCCAACGTCCTGAAGAGATACGGCACATAACTAACACCCTGCAAATTGCTATTTCCAGATGTTGGAAATGTCCCAGAATTTCTCAGAAAAAAAAAAAAAAAAAAAAAAAAAAAAGAAAAAGAATATTTAGACCACTGCATTATGGACGGTAAATACTTTTAACAACGTCCCAACACCCTGTGGGTCATTTTACGCGTAGTGGGGTGTTATGGATTGATAATAAACAAGATTCCTCCGGCAGGTTTGAGGACTTGTTGTCACCTGATCCGCAGCATGCCAGATACTGCACACGTAAAAAAAAAAAAAAAAAAAAAATTATATATATATATATATATATATATATATATATATATATATATATATATAAATAAAGAGAGCAATTGAAGAGGACGTGTTGCTACTTGACCCACAACGGTGTTCATGCACATATAATTTGGGTCACATGTTTGGCAAGTTACAGGTGCCCTATTTGGCAATTGACAACTGAGAATCGGTTTTGTCAACGCCCCAATTTGCCACGCTCATGTCAGAGAGGCTAGATTCCGACGAAGACGCGAAACTTAATTCTTTAATTCAAATCAGTAACTAAGAAGTAAAAAAAAAGATGCTTTATGAAGGAAGTTCCAAACCGTATCCAAGCAAGAAGAACGAATGTGATAGACATAAACAAGCAAAAAAAAGGGGGTTTCGCCATTTCGTAGACTTGATGGTGACAGGGTGAAGATGAAAGAAAAACAAAAAAGAAAACAAGAACCAAATAACAGGAACTCGTCCGAGAACTGAAAATTTGTTAGTTAAAAACATCAGGACCCTTGTTGATTCGGAATTTCGAGAAAGAATCGAGATTGTTGGGAGATGCGGGAATACTGAGGAAGGTGCTGGAGAATTGCTCTCATTCATTCTCAAGCAAAAAGCACCAGACTTTTGATGTAAACAAGCAAACACATGAAATAATAGTACTAACTTATGATAATAGTAATAATAGTACTAACTTCTAATAGTAGTAATATTAATAGTATTAACTTATAATAATAGTAACTTTTTACTAATAATATTAGTAACTGTTGTAATACAAATAGTAGTAAATAATTATATTAGTAGTCATAGTAATAAGTCAGTATTACTACAATAATAATAGGAATAGAAATGATAATGACTTAATAGTAAATTTTTTTAATAATAATAGTAGTAGTAACTGTAATAATATTATTAGTAGTAATAAGTGATTAGTATTGCTACTACTCATTATTTTTGTAGTAATAATAGTTGTAGTAGTAATTGTTGCTACTTTCTTCATTTTGATTTGCTATAATTCATTACACCTGAGACTTGACAAACAAAAAGGTCTTTGTTGACAACTTCTTGAGCATTTTGAATTGAAAGATAGATATATATATATATATATATATATATATATATATATATATATATATATATATATATACTAGACTCTCCCATCGAATTCGACGTATGAGGGTCAAGCAGATCAGTTCTCAGGAAACAGACAGCCCGACAACAGCACATGAGAACTGATTATAGTGGTGAAGGTTTTGTGCAGAACCATCCACACTTTTTGAAGGGCCGAATACAGAGACCTGGTGCACTAAGTGCCACAAGGTCCCCAAACGACCCTTCGCAGGTTTTGAATTCAGAGATGTCCTTCTCCTAGACCAGTTGCCATCCAAGGCTATAGAACCCAGTCTGTCCTGCTATTTATCCATAGCTGGAAAGAGAAGAAGAGGATTCACACCTTTCCCAAGGGTATTAGCACGTAATATATATATATATATGCGAGAGAGAGTAGCAATGATTAAACCAATCTTTTTTGTATTTAAGAGCAAAAGATTCATTTCCTGAAGTCTTCTTAATGCGCCTATCAGTGTGTTATTCGTAATCATTCCTTGTGTTCCTTGGAAACATCAAGACGGAAAGAACTCCTGGAATAACCGCTGTGTTAACAAAAACAAACAAGAAAAAAAACCCCAAAAACACTTTTTTATAATTTCTACTTCAGGATATTTGGAGAGTTATCGAAAAGGGTATCGAAAAAAATCTTTTGCAGAAATGATTTATTTTTATCAGTCAGTAATGGTGATAATCAGGGGGTGTTGCGTACTACCCCCGTGGACGTGGTGGCGAGAGAGATTTGTAAGCCTGTTTGGGGACCTCGGACAGTGCTTTCTGACCCTTGCTATCTTGTAAATATTTGACTTTTTTTTTTTTTTCTACATACATTTATTTATATACGCTACGTATTAAACTAAGCACAACTGACAAAAGATTAAAAAAAAAAAAAGGCCACAGATTTTGACGTCATTCTGGGTAGGGTTTTGGGGGGTGTCCAAATCCGTGAATCTGTTTTGCACATGCTAATCTCAGAAAAAAAAGAAAATACTATATAAAATTCAAGATTTTTTTTTATCCATAATGTTGAATGTGTTAAACTTATTCAACTTTTTACCTAGAAAAATATCAAGTTGATGTTAAAAATTACCGTAAAACATTGGTTTATTTAAGGTGGGATATATTTCAGATCTATGTGTCTAATTGTATCTAGATGCATTGTATTTATTTTCAGTTTCTCTAATTGAATTGTTCCCTTATACTGCACACTGGCCAAGAAGCCGTCCTTCGAGCGGGTTTTACTCTAACTCCAGCAAAGGGCTTTTAGGCCTCCAGCCTTTTACCTTCAAGGGTCCTATATACGTAAAGTTATAAGAATTTAGAAATAATAAAATTATTTTATCTTTATTCGATACCTTCATTCGGCATAATCTTTCTTCGTATACGCAAGCAATCTCTTTAGTTTGTTTACATTTATTTTGTGCGCAATTTTTATTTTCTTTTAAAATCATCATTGTTTATGAGCTCTCCACGTAAAGTCACTCTTAAATGACATTAGGGAACCCGAATTATGTAATATTTCGAATACGTTACCCTACGCGTACTAGAAAAAGGGAAAAAAACAAAACAAAAAACAAAAACATGAGCAACGTACCGTGCCCCTTTGAAGTTTTAATTACCGTTTAATTAGACGATATCATTTACAACTGCGATGAAAATCGAAATTAAAGTTAAATATTTAATAAAGAGTCGCTTTTTATTTTATTTAAAAAAAAAAAAAAAAAACTTTCTTCGATATTTAAATTTAATTTTACATTATTTTATTTTTAATCGTGTGTTACTTCGAGTTTGTTGGCAATTGATATGTATTAGAGTGGGAGGTCACCGTATCATAGATTCAGTGGGTGATCACCATTGCGCCGACCCTGGTGAGGATATTAACATTATTACACGTGCAAAATACACCATTTTTTTTCTCATTTTGGAAGGGTTTTCGACGCTAGATTATCTTTATTTAAAAAAAAAAAGAAGGAAGAAAGCTAGTACAAGTGTGAAGTACTGCCCAAAGGTTTTTTTTTTCGAGAACTCATTAAGGTAGAGGGTTACTGTTAAAATGATAGTGGTGAAGGAGAATTGTGATATGATCGAAAGAGGAGGTTTTAGGAAATTAAGATTATGACGATAAGAAGTAATAATTCTTTGAAAAATATATATATATATATATATATATATATATATATATCCCACCAAATTCATCTGATGTTTGACAGTAACAGTTCTTTTTAAAATTCCGGTATTATCATTGATCATGGTATTTTGCTTTGTGTAGTACGATTTGCCAACAAGTCTCAATCAGAGATTTCAAGAAACAGCAAGATGAGATATCATGCAATATATAATAGAGAGAGAGAGAGGACGAGAGAGAGAGAGAGGACGAGAGAGAGAGAGAGGACGAGGTGGAGAGAGAGGAAGAGGTGGAGAGAGAGGAAGAGGGGAGAGAGAGGAAGAGGGGGAGAGAGGAAGAGGGGGAGAGAGAGGAAGAGGTGGAGAGAGGACGAGAGGGAAGAGAAGAAGAGGTGGAGAGAGGACGAGAGAGGAAGAGGTGGAGAGAGGACGAGAGAGAGGAAGAGGTGGAGAGAGAGGAGAGAGGAAGAGGGGAGAGAGAGGACGAGAGGGAAGAGGGGGGAGAGAGAGACTCAGAGAGGAAGAGGGGGGAGAGAGAGGACGAGAGAGGAAGAGGGGGAGAGAGAGGACGAGAGAGGAAGAGGGGGAGAGAGAGGACGAGAGAGGAAGAGGGGGAGAGAGAGGACGAGAGAGGAAGAGGTGGAGAGAGAGGAAGAGGTGGAGAGAGAGGAAGAGGTGGAGAGAGAGGAAGAGGTGGAGAGAGAGGACGAGAGGAAGAGGGGAGGAGAGAGGACCCAGAAGAAGAGAGACAGGAAGAGAGAGAGAGGAAGAGAGACAGGAAGAGAGAGAGAGGGAGAGAGAGGAAGAGAGAGAAACTCTTGAACTGCTTACCTACAACCTTCACGTTATATATTATTATATCTATAATTCTCAAAATGTGTGTGTATGTTTTGTGTGGTCGGATGTTGTTTATGCTTTTGATGATTTTTTTTTGTTTGATAGATAATTCTTCAGTACCAGTATCGAGTCCAAATTATTAGCGACAATGGCTCTCCACTACTTCCTGTCCATTATAACCCTCAGCAACGTTTTACTATTTACTATCTGTTCTTGATATGTATATGTATATATATATATATATATATATATCATAAAAACTTCAATAAAAATAAATAGTTTAAATTATTACAATATTATTATTATCATTATGCAGTTCCCTTTCCAAGCCCCCCCCATTGAAATTGTTCCCCACCCAATTGGGGATGTGCTTCAGTTGCCCCCAATTGTTGTAAATAATATTGATTTCCGGGTGGGATAACTTTAAACTTAAACTGCTGCAATGGAACGTCAAAAATTCCCAGTAATGAAAGACCCAGTTAAAGACAGGTTGTGTGTATATATATATATATATATATATATATATATGGAGAGGGAGTAACAACTGACAGATTCCCCACCTTTTATACCAAAAGTGTACAAAATTCCAGGAACTTTTAATTCAAATTGAGATGATAATAAATATAATAATATCCAACATATACACTTATTCAGTCTCACGAATTTATACTCCATCTATGTATAATAATAATAATAATAATAGTGTATATATCTGGTTACTCGTATTCGAGGATGGCGGCTAACAAATCCCTATTTCAGACGCTTGCTCAGGCGCATTTGTGTTTATTCAACACCAACAGAGCCCACACCTGTGGTTTAATACTGTACCTATGATGAGCAGTTCTGGGAAAAAGAGCGTGTTACCTAGCGTGATCAATAATTTGAACAAAGCTAGCACGCACGCACAAGCAGTCGGCCACGATGACTCGTGACTTCGTGCTAGCACAGCGATCGATGGACCCCAAAGGTTCCATCTACTCAATTTCACTCACAAAGCTTGGGTCAACCGGTGTTATGGTTTTCAGGCACTTTGTCGCACGCTGGGATCAACACCTCCAGTCTGAGAACATCAGGAGGTCTCCTTTCTGACAAAGCGATAATGGCGAGATTCGAACTCGGATCTCATGATCCGAATGCTCTAACATGATAATAATAATAATGATGATGATTTTTGTCACAATTTGACACTGTAGTGTATATATTGGATATTATATATATATATATATATATATATATATATATATATATATAGAGATATAGAGAGAGAGAATGATTTTGTCAAGAATTTGTATGAAAATGAATATATATATATATATATATATATATATGTGTGTGTGTGTGATCTTGATGCCCAGATGTTTCGATATTTTTTAAAAAATCATTAAAATGAATATTTCTTTTTCAAATATCCTCGTGAAAAGGATCTGATTTAAACTTTTTACCACATCCGCTCCGTTCAGAGATTTTGATACTGTTATTAACTTATTTTTGTTTTATTTAAATAAAAAAAAAAAAAAAAAAAAAAAAAAAACATCTGGAGAAGATATTTGTTCATGACAGACTGTAAAAATTTAAATATTTTTTTTTTTTAAATCTTCTATGTTGGCTGTATATACAGAAAATAATAATAATAAAAAAAAATAATAATAATAATAAGTAGTAGTAGACGACGGGTTGTCCTGATTCCGAATGGTGGACAAAAAAAAAAAAAAATCTTGTATATTGCCTAATCAAATTTTAGTCTTGAACCGCCTGCAGCCCACTGTTACAGTTTAGGGATTTTACAGAGAATTACATATTAAGGAAGGATTTCTATTATTCACAGGTAGTTATTGATGAGAGCAATAAAAAGAAAGCGGACGAGGACCGCTCACGTTCCTACTGTTAAGCTGTCTCGGCTGGGATAGCGTGTTCATCTGGTTAGCTATTAACATAGAGTAGCGAGTTCAATCCTCACGGGGTGCCATACATTTATGTGGTTTGGAGGCTTTTATATAAAAAACAACAACAGATATTTGGAAGTAACCAATAATACAGCTGCTGCTCAAAGATTTTAAGTCGAGAGAGCTCAATTGAATAGCGGGGATTATGATAGACACATTAGGCGATCAATTCCTTGGCAGAGAGCATGTAAGGTTTCATTTATACACGAGTCCTTGAACAGGAGGAGAAGGACGACGACAAGAAATAATTAAAAAAAATAAACATGTTAAAAATTGAACAGGACATCAAGAACACAAGGTAAGGGGTACTCTTAGACTGGTCAAGAAAAGGATGAAAAAATACACCTTGGCAATATCAAGATATTAACAAAAAAAAAAAAAAACTCCAGAAGATCATCACCATTGGTAATAGTAAATAGCTGGCCAGTCGTATTCGAAGATACCCGTCTACTAGGTTGGCTAGCCAATCCCTATTGCAGACTCTCGCTCAGGCATATTTGTGTTTGTTCAACACCCACAAAGCCAAACTGTGGTTTATACTGCAACTATACTAAGCAGACCTTAGTTTACAGTTTCTGGGAGCGGGAGAGAGTGTGTTATTTAGAATGATCAATATCAATGATCAATAATCTGAACACCACCAGTACGCTCAAACCCTCGGCCACGATGACTTGTGACTTCGTGTTAGCACAGCTATCGATGGTCCCAAGTGTTCTGTCTAGCCAATTTCACTCACAAGGCTTGGGTCAACCCGTGGTATGGTTTTCAGGCTGCAAAGGTGCCGCACACTGGGGTCGTCCCTCAACATCAAGAAGTCTCCATCCTGACAAATCGACCATGTTGATATTCGAACCCTGGTCTCTCTGGTCAGAAAGCGAAAGAAACCACTCGGCTACGCGCCCAGGGTAATACTCACTATATAGGGGAACTATCTATCAAATCTATCACACCCTGATGGTAGCCCAAAGTACAAGTGGTGGACCGGACCTAGTAAGTAAACTAAGCAGGAAAAAAGACCGCTTCATAGTCATCACAATAAAATAAAAATTTATTTCAAGAGCCATGAATAAAAATAATAAAATTATCAATAACTTATCAAAATGTTTATGATTGTCATAACAAAATTTCATTATGTAGATTTAAATATTTAAATAAAAAAGTTACAATTTTTTATGTTTTTTTTTTTTTGTTTTTTTTTTGAATTGCATTTTATTGAAGCAGTCCGCGATGTTTGGTCTCTTTTGGACACCTACCATTTAGATCCGTGTTTGTAATAATAATTCATTGGGTAATTAAAGATAGTTATTTTTCTATATAGATGACACCTTATAGTTTACAGTTGAATGAAATTGTTTTATTATTTTCCAAGCGTTCAGAAAGGACAAATATATATCTGCGTTGCATATATTTTAACAAACGTGAAAAGAGGTAGAAACTATAGGAAAACTATATAAACCTGTCCTAAGAATTCTTCGTTTTTTTGTTTTTATTTTTTTTGTGGGGAGTGGGGTGTAAAATCTGAAATGATATTTTCCAATTGGTCAGAAATTGTACTATTGTGCATTGTTAGAACACAAAAGGGGATATATATATATATATATCCATCCCAGTATAGGATTGGTGTATACGGAATAGATTCCAATAACCAACAAATGCTATTCTTAAAAGAGTGCTCAATACAGAGTAGAGCAAATATAATCAATTATTCACAAATTTTAGTTTATTCTATATTCAACACCATCATTGACAAGACACCAGAAGTGTTGAAACAAAATGGCTATTTTTGTAGTGATTTTATAACATATTTATGTTATAATTTTCGAATAAATAATTATATATATATATATATATATATATATATATATATATATATATATATTAGTGCATCGTTTTTAAAATAGCGTGTGTAAAAAATAAGAACAGATTGAAAGATATCAGGGTTTTTTTCTACAAAGATGGATAAAAATTTCAAATTGAAGCTTACAGAGAATGGGGTAGCACAAAAAATGACTGGAGTTTGGAATAAAAAAAAAAGCTTGTTAATGAATGACAAAATACTATATATATATATATATATATATATATATATATATATATATATATATATATATATATATATATATATATACACTGGTAGTATGAATTTGAGCGTATTATAGATAAGGTGGTAGAATTCGAACCCATAGTACGGTGTCAAATCTAAAAGTAAACCAATCTACGCTGGAAAAAATTATATCGTTTCATTTTACCATATCAGAGAGGCCATTAAAAACAACAGGCGCCATTAGTATTTTAAAAATTAATACACTCGTGAGCGCGCGCGCACACAATATCATCTACCTCCTGAAGACACACACACAATATCATCTACCTCCTGAAGACACACACACAATATCATCTACCTCCTGAAGACACACACACAATATCATCTACCTCCTGAAGACACACACACAATATCATCTACCTCCTGAAGACACACACACACACACACAATATCATCTACCTCCTGAAGACACACACACACACACACTCCTATCATCTACCTCCTGAAGACACACACACACACACATATCATCTACCTCCTGAAGACACACACACACACACAATATCATCTACCTCCTGAAGAACACACACACACACAATATCATCTACCTCCTGAAGACACACACACAATATCATCTACCTCCTGAAGACACACACACACACACACATCATATCATCTCCTCCTGAAGACACACACACAATATCATCTACCTCCTGAAGACACACACACACACACATCATCTACCTCCTCTACCTCCTGATCATCTACACACACACACACACACAATATCATCTACCTCCTGAAGACACACACACACACAATATCATCTACCTCCTGAAGACACACACACACACAATATCATCTACCTCCTGAAGACACACACACACACAATATCATCTACCTCCTGAAGACACACACACACACAATATCATCTACCTCCTGAAGACACACACACACACACACAATATCATCTACCTCCTGAAGACACACACACACATATCATCTACCTCCTGAAGACACACACACACACAACATCATCTACCTGTGTGTGTAAGGTCTGAAGACACACACACAATAACATCACCCCTGAAACACACACACACACACAATTTAACACCTCCTGAACACACACACACAATATCATCATACCTCCCGAAGACACACACACACAATTTTGAATCTACCTCCTGAAGACACACACACACAATATCATCTACCTCCTGAAGACACACACACACACAATATCATTTTACCTCCTTGAAGACACACACACACAATATCATCTACCTCCTGAACACACACACACACACAATATCATCTAACTCCTTGAACTCACACACACAATATCATCTTCTCCTGAAGACACACACACACAATATCATCTATATCCTTAAAGCACACACACACACAATATCATCTACTTCCTGAAGACACACACACACACACACACACATATATATGTGTGTGTAAGGTCTATTATGGATGTCGACGATAACGGTATTAAACGGTTTCCATTTCTTTAACATCTCTGAATTGACGTAAGAGAATTTGGAGTGGTTTTTCCCCGGTTACCTTCTGCACGATTTTGAATTCAGAGATTAGCGTTCTCCTCGTTGGGCTATACTACCAAGGTTAGAAATCCCAGTTTGCTTTATTATTTTATCAATAGTTGAGAGAAGTGATGTATTTCTACTTTTCGTATAAGCATTAGGCTCGAACTTAACGCAAAAAGAGTCACGAAACGTATTTGAACTCGCCTTGCCGATTGCATTTCCCCGGCTTGTTAACCTATCACTTCATTATATATCTTTAAAGCGTTCTATGTGGGGTGGAGGATATATTTCAAAAGATTCTGCGAGATGCGTGGCATGCGAGTTGGGGGGGGGAGGAGAAAATCTCGTGGCATGCGAGGTGGAGGGAGGAAAAAATCTCGTGGCATGCGAGGTGGAGGGAGGAAAAAATCTCGTGGCATGCGAGGTGGAGGGAGGAAAAAATCTCGTGGCATGCGAGGTGGAGGGAGGAAAAAATCTCGTGGCATGCGAGGTGGTGGGAGGAAAAAAATCTCGTGGCATGCGAGGTGGTGGGAGAGGAGAATCTCGTCGCATACAAGTTGGGGGGGAGAATCTCTTGGCATGCAAATTGGGAAGGAGAATATAGTAGCATGCTAGTTTGGAGGGTGGGGGAATTTGATGGCATGTGAGCTCGCGGGTTGGGGAGAATTTGGAGGCATACTTGTTGGGGGAATGATTTGGTGGCATGCATGTTGGGGGCAGAATTTGGTGACATGTGTGTTGAGGTGAAGAATTTTGTGGCATGATAACAGCTTATTTGAAGTAAGGAATAAAAGTAAAAAGCTCTTCAAAGTGGATTAAGTAATTGGTAAGTGAACTTGGTGACATCGTAATTGTGATTTCAGTCACTAGTCAGGTTAGAAAAGCCTATACGGAAACCGGACCAGCACTAACGGAGCGTGGGGGTTGGAGGACTAGATATTAATATAACTGGACAGCGGAATGAACATCAGCTACACAGTAAATTGAATAAAGGGTTTAATTCGACTGGTTGTCGTTTCCATAGGAGGTAGGCATTTTACGGGATAGATTTGTTAGCCTCATGCCAAATCGATTTTGAATTCAGAGGTTTTCTTCCCTGGAACTGGTTTACTAATCCCGAGTAAGGAGCCAATTTTGTCCTATTTAACCCATAGCCATACCTTTCCCCCCAACTGTATCTCCCGTCATGGGTAAGATGATAAACTACATCCGAAAGCAAGGCCTTTGATCTGGTTTTGAGGAGCATGGAACCACCTCTTAATTGCTGGTGTTCTCAGGCCCACCCTGACCAGGGGGGTAGCACCTGTCAGGGTCCCAGCTATGAGAAAATAGTCAACCCCTGCCTTTTTAAAAAAAAAAAAAAAAGTGGTCAGAACACTATGAAAGTATGAAAATAGGTTTTAATACCTGCAATACTTTTTTGGAAAAATTATTACTAGCAGTACATTTTTGAAAAATAAAAATATTACCATCAGTATATTCTTGGAAAAAAAATATTAGCAGCAATAAAAATCTTTTTGACATTAAATAAGCCATTGATATTGATATGCCGTAATATAAACCAAACCAAACGTAAGTGCATATAACGAATTCGAAGTCGGTCTTTCGATTTTGAATTCAGAGATGTAACTCTTTACACCATCCCCGCAAACGTGTGTGTATTACCAGTTGAAATTATTTCAAATATAACATTATTTTTAATTCTATAGCTAAGTGATTACCGTGAGTAAATTGAACAAATGTAATTATACTGTTAATTAAAACAAAAAGGTAGATTTCTACTTTGGTTAGTACACGCTGCTAGAGAAATTTGAACACAAGGTAAATTTGTTCTAGCATATTCCCACTCAAAAATGAATAAATATTCAAAGAAATATATAACTAAAATTTTAACGAGGTAATCTATCGGGTCAGAGCATTAAAAAGCTTGTAAGAGGCCCATGACAGATAAGAAATCCAGACCCCATTTTTAACTTTTTTTTTCTTTCGTGATTAGAAATGCGTACATATGAATCTTGTTATATAAAAAAAAAATAAAAAAAAAAAAAAAAAAAAAAAAAAAAAAAAAAAAAAAAAAAAAAAAAAAAAAAAAAAAATCCTGAGGAAAATCCTTGAGTCATTATTATATGAATACTTATTACGAAACGCTCCCCTCCTCGCCCTGCATTTACCAGCAAACACCCCCAAAGACGAGCAAGTTCGCGCCACATTCCTATTCCGACCGGGATATATTAGTAATAAATTCGGAATATCGTCTTATTTGGTTGATTGTTAAAAACTCCAGGTAAACTGAGAAAAAATAAATATCCTTTAGAAAATTTAAATTTTCAGGTAGATGTCTATCATCAGGATTCTCCTTTATTTTAATTACCGACAGAGTCTTTTTAGTTTATACTTGTAATAAAGAGCGTTTCTTACAAAGAAAATGTAAATATACGGTATTACTAATATTATAATAGGCATTCTAGGATTCATTTAATATAATTCATTGAAATGAATTATAATATTTTTAATTTTTTTTTATTTTTAATTTTTATTTTTGTCATTTTGATTATAATACGTTTATGACATTCGTTATTTTTTTTTTTTAATAAAAAATAATAAATGTATTGCAGATAAAAACGAAGGTTTAAATGTCAGAAACAAACAATTTGAATATTTGAAGGATTGATATGTTATATTTGATATATTTGTATAAGCGATACAATACGTTTTGTGCATAGGTTTTGTTTTTCATTACTGTATACCTACTTTTGCACCCCATATAACAAAACCTTTAATCTCTAGACAGGTATGTGTTAATTTGTTTTGTTTTTTTTTTGTTGTTTTTTTTTTTTTTTTTCAAAAATAAAATAAAATAAAAATACCGAGGCCTAGTTTTATAAAAAATTTTCCATAATTTTTTTTAATATAAATGTTAATATTTATTGTTCAAAAAATATTGAAAGTTAACAATTTACCAAAGATAAAATTCTTATTGTCCCGAAGAGCGAAACCTCAGAAAACTTTCAATATTTTCGATACAAAATAATTGCTCTGCATAGCTACTGAGTACTTTGCCAAAAAATTCTGTTTGCCTTGACATATATTAAATGATATCAATATATGTATATCAATATATGTTATTTTATTATTATAAATATGAATAAAAACCAATTACTTTTAGAGTATTTACATTACTTTATGAGTCTTAGAAAACGTATATTTTCACTTTTTTCGTGAGAAGTCACAATGGAGACTTGATTTTACATCATAAAAAAAACTGTTCCTTCTCATGATATTTTGGCTATTTACAAAGATTATTTTAATGTACCAGACAAAAACGATTATTTGAGGTTTTGACGGGTCAAACTGACATCAGTTTTCTTTTTATTTTGTGTATTTGTTTTGAGGGTTCATTCCTCCACATATCCTTACATATCATCGAAAGATTTTTATCGTTAATTTTTTTTGTCATTGTGTGTTTTTGTAAGTCCCCTGAGAGTATTGCGGTATTGTGGTACATGGAGGATTGAATGATGATGGGTAAGTTCTTTTGGTGGATATACAAATTGTAATAAGTGAATAGGTCGCGAATCTGATAAGGTAGTAAGTGATGACCAGCCTCAGCTCATACCCCCACTTCTCCACAAATTTTCGGCTTTGTGTGCCAAAATTGTATTTTATATACAATAAATCTAGACAAAAAAGGTTTCAATTTATTGCATGTGGTGTCACCATGTTTTTAACAATGTTGACCGTTTATATTTTTTTGAGGTTACAAGCTCAAAGCTACAGTTACCCACACCAGACTTCATTCAACTGTATCCTGTATAGTCCTTGTTAAAGTATGGGAATGTAAGTTAAGCAAAAAAATAAATAAATAAAAATAAATAAATAAAAATAACAAAAAAAACGAAAAACGCAAAGCAAACACTGGTTGAAATTCATCCATAAAGAATATATATATATGGGAAAAATATATAGAAAATAGGAAAGAACTAGTTAGGTAAATAATCCAAAGTTCTTTAGTATTTTTGTTATTATTTTTTAAAAAATAGTGCTCGATACAAAAGTAGAGCATAAATATAATTATTTATTTAAAAACATGATTCCAACACGCTACATAAGAGTTCTCATGTTTCAAAACAAGAGCCGAAAATTTCAATATAATTATTTGAATTAAATTGAATTAAAGTAAGCTCTGTTCCATCTTCAAGCGAAATTTTTTTTTGGAATAACTTATTTCTGAAATTTACGTGTTTTAATAGCATATTCATTATTGAAATCAACATTTCTATGGTAACGGCTAGAGCAATTGTTTAAATAAGAAGAGGTGTAAGGTGTTAATAATTTGTATCAGTATAAACTTACATTCACAGATGTCAAGTCAGGGTAAGGTTGGGGTGTCTAAATTTAAAACGGAAGATGATTTCGCGAAGTCTGGTTTACGTGTCTATGGAGATTTTTTTTTTTTTTATATCAAAAACTTGTATTAAAAATAAAAAGAAACCAGATTCCTTTGTAACTACAGATGTGACATGATGAACCAGGAAAAATATATATTCTTGGGAAATAAATTATAATTATGGAACCTTAAGTTTGTGCCTTTCTTAATTATTTAATTTATATACATACATACATATTGCACATAATAACATAGGAATAGATTCATGGTGACTGTTTTATGCTTCAAACTGACTGTCACTTTGCATTGTTGATTCTTATATCCACGCTGTCTATATCAATAAAGGCTATATACCAGTTACTGACCGCTCATCTCTTTCATATATATATATATATATATGGGCAAAACTCAATAACGAAGGATTTGTGGGCATATGTTTTTATGGACATTTGTCCTTGTTTTGGTATGAGGAACCCACCCTTAATGATTGTAAAAGTATTTTTATACACCCTGTGTATATTATATATATATATATATATATATATATATATATATAACGAGTTTATTTCCTTATTGATCGGCACTTCTGTCTTAAACCAGTGAAGAGTAACTGTGAAAAGTATCTTGTGGGTTGCTATATATATATATATATATATATATATATATATGAACCAAATATCTATTTAAATTTTCCTGTCGAATTTTGAATATCAAAATAAAGATCATCATTTTCAGTTACACTGTGTATCTACAAAATTTAAATTAAAACACACACACACATTATATATATATATATATATATATATATATATGTGTGTGTGTGTGTGTGTGTGTGTGTGTGTGTGTCTGTCTGCACGCGCGCATAATAGGGATTATCTGTGTTGAAAACGTATTTAGCTTATTCTTGCCTAAAACCTCAAGTGGTAAACAGCCTTTGAGAATAGAATTAATTACACAATATTAATGGCATTTTAAACTACCTCGTTAACCATTACGCAGCTATACTCAATGACACAATACTTGTACACGCATAGACGGATACATGTACATATACAATATGATTTCTCAAAAAAAAATTATTTCAATTTCAAATAGGAATTTGGTCCTGAAGAAAACGCTTAAATAGAATATATATATATATATATATATATATATATATATATATATATATATATATATATATATAATACATACTAATTACTACCCCAAGATTTGAGGGATAGAAAAGTATGAAATAATTCTGGCCCAAGGCCAAGCATCCTAAACACATGAACATTAAATATCTAAGAATCTGTATAAAAAGTTTTATAAAAACAGATTATTCGGGCAGTTTGTTGTTTCCCAAATAATTAAATGCATTTTATTAGCGATTGTTTGGCCTATGTTATTTCATCTGTTTTAAAACTTATGCAGTAGTTATGTTCTGTTGAAAAGTTCTCGGCCAGGCCAAAATGACCTTAAAATAAATAAATGAACAAACAAAAAACATTTGACATTTGTTCAGATTTTGTGAATTGGATCGACAACATTTCAGCATCCATCTGGAATACAAAACTTTAAACTGGTTTATAAGGGCACCTCTGTGTGGTGAACTGGTTAGCAAGTTACTCTCGCTAGAACAAGATCCTCACTGGGTGCCCCATATTTTCGGTCTTGTGCCACATCTAAACTTCCCTTAAAAAAAAAAAAAATCAAATTACCATTAAACTAGTTTGTAAAGCAAAGACGAAGGTATGTATGCATAATTAATTTTATATAGCGAATAATACGCATTATAAATAATACGAATCCTAGTGTGCATGTATATTAGTTATATATGTTTATACAAAACAGACATACATACATATGTACATACATACACACACATATACTTGCGTGTCATGCGACCTTTGTAGACCTAATTTTGAACCTAATTTGACTACAATAAATGGATATATAGTTTAGTCAACGGCGTAGCCAGCTGTACATATGCTAATTTTGTAATTCGTGTCTGATGCGACCCCTCATAAAAATTACATTAAAAAAAAAATAATATATATATATATATATATATATATATATATATATATATATATATATATATATGTAAAAGCAAATATATGGATATAAATCCGACAGTATGAAAGAAAAATACAGAAAAAACAAAATTCTGAATATGCATTATAAATGTTAAAATAAAGTCGACGTCAGAACGTTTCGGTCTATTTAAGACCATCTTCATCATTTTCATTTAAACATAATTAACATTATAACTTTAACAATTTAAAACAAAAAATGACGATGAAGATGGTCTTAAATTCAAACCGAAACGTCCGACGTCGACTTTATTTTTTAACATTAATAATGCATATTCAGAATTTTGTTTTTTCTGTATTTTTCTTTCATATATATATATATATATATATATATGACATTATTACTATACGCGTTGTTTTTAATGGATACACTCAACACTATTAAAGAAAAAAAACACGGATAGAAAATCAGATACATGTACCCACTAAAATTAACACACACACATATATATATATATATATATATATATATATATATATATATATATGTGTCTGTACAACTACCTATGAAGCTATATATTGTTTGTGGGTGAAGTGCATTAAGATAGTGTTTGTAAAATAGGTAATATGCAAAGCGTCTTCAGCATTTAATATCGTTATATATATATATATATATGTATGTATGTATGTGTGTGTGTGTGGTTGGTGCATTATTTTCAGGTGTTTTTTTAAAATACTATTTCTTATGAGAAAAGAAACGTAATTCAACAATAACGTTTTTAAATAATTATTCTGGAGCGTATGATTATAATTTTATAACCTGAAAATAAAATAATATTTTTTGCTTAAAATAAAGAAAACAAAACAATAATTTTTATTAACAAATATGTCGCCTATAAAATCGCCTGATAATTATGCACCAACCATATATATTTAAAAAAAAAAAAAAAAAAACTTTCCTGGTTTTCAGTACATATATTTGTATATAAATTGAAACCAAATTGTTGTGTTAGTCTCCGAGATTGGACAATTTATATTTTAATATGCACTCGAAACGAACGAAAATTTTCCAAATATTAAAAAAAAAAAAAAAAATGAATTAAAATACAGTAACAAGAAATTGTGTTGTTCTCTAACAAAATTTGTATACATGAACTATATATATATATATATATATATATATATATATATATATATATATATATATATGTGTCTCTCTCTCAACGTAATGTTATGGTTAACAACAAGTAGTGAGTGTCCGAAACTTATGAACTTGTTTTATCACGAATTGGTTAAATAACTATGGTTACATGTTGCGTGTCGGATATGGGTCTTTACAGATCCAAAAATAGTGATAATGTTCGAGTTAACTAACATGTCATCGACTATCTAATAATAACCGCTTTATATAATAACCATACTAAATCCCAGAGATATAAAAAATCGGAACAATTAAAATTAAGACACAATTAATCTCGGCGTTACTACATTCTCCAATTGCAATTAAAATGAATTTGTTTTTTATACGAGCAGCATCTGATACCCCATTAGAAATCCAGTCATATCAAGTCACTTCGAATTTCCAGCACTGTCCAAAGTATTCTATTATACATACATTTGCATTTCTGATTACTTTAAACGGTTTTATTTTGTTAGATACACGTGTTTTTATAGACGCCCTGTTTTTTTTTCTTTGTTTTATCTAAATTACGTCTACCAGCCTTTGCATTCGAAAGTCTTATTAAAGAAAACATGTCCTCCGACAGGGTTCGAAGCTGAGTCCTTCTCTGTAGAGGAAAACGGCCGTCTGATCTTGAAGGCTTCTAACCGCTTGGGTAACGGTTCGAATCCTGTCGAAGGGCATATTTTCTTCTCTCGTGCGTATATGTAATTTACACTGTTTGTATTAAAAGAAACAGGACGTTTACTTAAACACCTGCATCCCCAAAAACATAACGTTTAATGTAATAAGAATTCATGTCGGGTTAAAAATAAAATGCATTAATTCTTTAGAAAATGCCTGTGAATATTCACAACAGGGGCGATGAACATAGATTTCACAGAAGGAAAACCAAGTGATTTTGTCGGGGAAAAGGCGAAAAGGCCCTTCAATATCCTATTGTTAATAAATAAACATTTTCTAATTTAGTTGTCGTATCATCGTCATTACTTCTAATAATATTACTACTACTACTACTATTATTACTACTATTATTACTACCACGATTATTATTATTACTACTACTACAATCACCATTACTACTACTACTACTATTATTATTATCACTATTACTACTACTATTATTATCATCATCACTATTACTACTACTATTATTATCATCATCACTATTACTACTACTATTATTATCATCATCACTATTACTACTACTATTATTATCATCATTAATACTTATTATTATCATCATCACTATTACTACTACTATTATTATCATCATCAGTATTATTATTACTATTAATATTATTATCATCATCAGTATTATTACTATTATCATCATCAGTATTATTACTATTATCATCATCAGTATTATTACTATTATCATCATCAGTATTATTACTATTATCATCATCAGTATTATTACTATTATCATCATCAGTATTATTACTATTATCATCATCACCACTATTACTATTATTACTACTTTTATTATCATCATTATTACTATTATTATTATCATCACTATTACTATTATTATCATCATCATCATCATTGATTTCTGGTCTATATTCATTTATTTCCGGGTCCCAACCAGAGACCTAAGGCCAGAATTAGCATCATGACATTTTCCACTGAGCAGTTTTGAAAAGAAAAAAGAAAAATCACACTATTCTTACTATTATTATCATTATTATTAATATTATTATTAAAACTACCCTGAGAATGATCTTAGATATTTGAAGGGGATGAATTGGCAAAAGTCTGAATATTCTTGCAGATTTCAGTGATGCTGAGGTCTGAATGGTTTCAAATTTTTCAGCATATTTACAATTCTTTCAACCATTTTACAAGTGTATTCCGAACTCTTCCAAGTGATTTAGTGATGATAAGCACTACTGTCACTTTCCCGTTACACACCCCACTCCTGAATATTTCTGGCAAAATTTTTTTTTTCCAGACTTTCACTTTCTTATTCTCTGAAACAACGGCATCAATTATTAGACACACATTCACTAAATCTAGATCATATCATCTTACGAGCATAATACCCGTCAAAAATTATGTGGTTATTGATGTATGGATCGGTACTTCTCTATGTTCAGTGTGTGTGTGTGTGTGTTATATATATATATATATATATATGTATGTATGTATGTATGTATGTATGTGTGTGAGAGAGAGAGAGAGAGAGAGAGAGAGAGAGAGAGAGATGAGGATAAGGTCACGGTTATTGGCGTGGAAAGTGAAATCGACAAACCGCGTTCAAGTTCCAGCCTAGTCTGTTGCATTCATTTCGCAATAATGTCCTTGGGAAACGCATGCATCTGTCTCACACTCACAGTTATGACCTAGATAAAAGGTAACACTAAACTACTTAGCCTTGGTTGGCATCTAATCTAGGACATGAACTACTCGAAATTCACAACAGTGGAGAAGGCGACAAGAAACTATACTACTATTTTGTCAGAAAAGCTTATGGCAATTAAAATATAACAAAAGAAAGGAATGTGTCGAGAGCCATGATCATCCTGAAGAGACATGGAATTAAAAATATCTTATATTAATTAATGTTATAGTTTATATACATAATATAATATATATATAATATATATATAATATATATATAATATATATATAATATATATATATAATATAATATATATATATAATATAATATATTTCACCTTGCTTATTAAAATTTTATTTTTCTGAGTTTTTTTTTTTCTCATTCATATTTCTTTAAATATTTGCCGTATTTTCATACAAATCTTAGTACAAAACAAAGTTGTATTTAAAAACGAAATCAAATTCATTGGAATTAAGTTATTCATTTATTTTTTTTTTTTTTAAACACTAAAAAAAAAAAAAGTGACGATTTTTCGACCATATTTGCAAATCTTTCATCACAACGTAATTCTCTTTCTATAAAAAAATAATCTTTCAAAAACAAAATATATTTTTCTGGAACTTTTTTTGCTGGAGATTAGCTAATTTAAAGTTTAATTAATATGATTTGAAACATATTACTCACATTTAGTTTGAAATATCGCAGAAAAGCATTTTTATATTTTTTGTTTTCGCAGAAGTCAATGTTTTTAATCAGGTGCTGATAAACTTTCCCGCGAGAACTTGTACACAGTTTCCCTCGCATATAAACACAAACAATAATGTCTCAATTCTTCGAGAATTACATCAATTTTAATATTTATTTTTATATCAAAATTTGTACATCATAGTACTGACTAATTAAAGAATATTTATCATTACTACTATTACTATTATTTATTATTACTACAATTATAATATTACTATTATTATTACTACAATAATTACTGTTATTATTATCAATTATTAGGTAATATTACTATTATTATTATTAATACTATAATATTGCTATTATTATTATTATATCACTTATTAGTGGAATATTACAATTATTATTATTACTACTATATTATTGCTATTATTATATCACTTATTAGTGGAATATTACTATTATTATTACTAATATTATTACTATACAATTACTATTATATCACTTATTAGTGGAATATTACTATTGTTATTACTACTATAATATTAATATTATTGCTACTATACAATTGATATTATATCACTTATTAGTGTAATATTATTATTACTATAATATTGATGTTATTATTATATTGGTATTATTATTATTATATCACTTGTTTATACCATTAATAATAATAGTATTAACACCTATAATAATTTTTTATTAATGATAATAATACTACTAATATTGTTCAAAATTATTATAATACTATTATTAATAATATTTCCATTATTAAAATTATAATATTTTACTATTATAATATTCATAGTAATTAAATTACTACTATTATAAGTAGACTACAATTATTAATGTAAGTATATTACTATTAGTATTACTATTATAATTATGCTACTATTACGTTAGTCCAACTGATTATCAATGAAGCGAATACTGGCGCGAAATTAGTTCCCATTACACATCAGTATCTACAAAAATAAACGCTAAAATAAGGGTAGAACGCTGTTATGATAACTGTTTACAGTGAAAGAATCAGAATCCTCCTAAGAATTGATAATAAAGTGAACCTATGTGATGTTTACATAGAAAAATGAAAGACCGTACAGTTTTCCTTTTAAATTTATCTGGTATTTAAAATGGCTTTCAAAGACCGCAATGGTTGTGCGCGTGCGCGTGAACATGTGCACAAAGTTTGAGTTCGTTATTAGAAAAATGTATTAAGAAACATATTTAATGTCCTTAACATAATAATTAGTGTGTGCGGTGTCACTGAAACAATGTCGTCCAGAGATTTCGCGAATACTTAAAGGAAGGTGTTTTTCCTTGATATATAGCAACTTGTAGACCAGACAGACACACAAATTCATCTTAGGCTGTTTAACGTGTAAAGTAACCTTTTTATTTTAAGAAATTGGTTTGGTAATAAAAATGATTAGAATAAAGGAAAAAAAAATAGGGAACTTGTCACTTGATCCTGGGCGAAAAGCGCCAGACATCTCCGGAAAGATGACAATAACACGAAAATGTGTTTAAAATAGGCACAGAAGTGTGTTTAATGGAAAAGAAAGATTATAGATCGGCATGGTCTAAAGATCGCACCATGCAATGATGTATGTATGTGAGATTATATATATATATATTGCACACAAACACATCTCATTACAAACATTACATAAATATATAAAACAGAAATACTATATATAACAATATATATAAAAAAATATATATATATATATATAAAATAAATAATATATATATATATATAAATATATATATATATATATATATATATATAACAATATAAATATATAAAAAAAAAATAATATATATAAAAACAATATATATATAACAAATTATATATATATATATAAAACAAACTATAAATATATATATATATATATATATATATATACAACAATAAAACAATATATATACATATAAAACAGTATATATATAACAAATATTATATGTCTCAATACAAACACTACATATTTCACACACACGACAATGTTATGATCTCTACAGATGTAAAACAATAATATTTAATTATATTTTTATAGAGAAATTTAAAAAGAAAACGATAACAGAATATTAGCCGATAACTTTCATACTTTCTCTACATTATCAGTCCAACATCGAATGATTCTCTTTCATTAAACATACCCACAATCCGAACCCTTAACAAAAAAATAAATAATAATAATTATCGAATAATTAAAGTATCTACATAACTAGAGTGCACCCCACTACCAATTTAAATCTAATGTTGCAATATAATAAGTAGTAGTGGTCTACGGATAGACATCAACCTATCAGATAGAGGAATTTCACGTGTAGATTTTTGAAGCTTTAAAAAAAAAACAAAAAAAAAAAAAACGTAAACTTTCAAGAAAATTCGGATTCATACGCCATCAAATCGAGAAACTGCTGGCTTTCTTTGTACCAAACATAAATTTTGACGATCAGAAAATAACTTACCAAAATAATTTATTGCGTTTGGATCAATAGGATTATCCATAACATATCTCTGTAAATGTTTCATACTACAAAGAAATTATTCCCAATATGGCATAGTTACTCTAAGACAGTGGCCGGCAAATAGAGTTAAATTATTTCGGATGGTGTGTAGTTGAAATTTCTTAAGGTAATGAATATGTGACCGGAGTCGACTGAACAACTCTAGTCTAAAGTACGTTCTGTAGGCAACGTAAACAATCTGAAAATAGTTTATTTTATTTATTTATTTTAGGATAAAACAATTATATATATATATATATATATATATATATATATATATATATATATATAAGAAACAGCTGGTTGAATTAAAATTGATTTTTTTTTAAAAAAAAAATTGTGTTACTTTTTCCTTAGTGGCTTTTGTTAAGATGACACTTGTTTTTTTATGTTTTTTGAAAACCCTAAAATGAAATTAATAAACGGTTCAAGTTTAGAAGTCACTATATAAAGGTATAAGTTTCTATCCCAATGTTCAAATCTGTATAAATTACAATCTCTCAGATAATGTTATATATACGAATTTTTAATCCTATCATTATTTACGTGAACTATTGCCGTCATCTTTGTTGCTGCTAAAACACAACGTTTCGGTTACTGGGTCCTTCATCAGGTTCTATCCGGTCCGGGTAATGTTCAAGGAATATCGAAGTGAACGCTTACTTTAATCTATGAGTGCTAGAACGTTATCGTTCCGTCGACCATAGATAAAGACACAGAGAATGCGTGTTAAGTTTCCGTGGTAACGCCATATCTGGAAATATCCGTGATAGGAAAACAGAAAAAAAATTATATTTGCCCATTAATGTTGCAAAAAAACGAAATAAAATTAAAATATACTTTTTTTTTTTAAGCGTTCAATTTACGGATCCTTTATTGCTTACGAGATGGTATTACAGGAGTAGATACGGAAAAAACACATTCATTATACATACGATATTTATCTCTCGATATAGAATTATATCGCCTCATATTCGATTTCAATCTAAAATAGCAATTAGTTATAGATGAATATTCTACACAATTCGCACGTCTATCGATGAGAAAGGCATGACAACAAAGTAAACTCGAGTCTTTAGCCTTGTCAGAGCAGTCAGGAAGATTGAAATTCAAACTAACAACTTGCCATGAACTACATTGTAAAACACAATACTTCTGTAGATCGAGAAATCTTGTGAAACTTAGTCATGAGCCACCACAGTTTCTATGGAAATTTATAATTTATATATATATATATATATATATATATATATATATATATATATATATGTGTGTGTGTGTGTGAAAAGGGTATATAAATATAAATAAATGTATATATGTATAATTATTTATATATTATATGCGCAGTATGATAAAAGCGCTCAATATCATAGATAGAGCTAACATATTTGGTTGGATAGATGTGAGTTTGTGACCCTGGGTTTCATGCCTTAGCGATCGCTAAAGCGTGAAACCCAGGGTCACAAACTCACATCTATCAACCAAATATATATATATATATATATATATATATATATATATATATGATATGAGAGAGATCTCCGCTTTTTTGGTATAAATTTTCGATACCTAAGGTTTAAAATTAAGTTTTAAAAATGAAAAATCTTTCTTGAAGATTTCATTTTAGCTTTAATTGAAAGTTTAATAATTAAATTTATAATTTTAATTAAGTAAAATATTCTGGTGTATTTCAGATAGAAATTATATAGATTGGAATGTCAAATTTAATTTCGTTTTTTTTTCATTTTCTTAAAACCGACCATTTTCTTAATTTTAAGAAATTTGTAAACAAAACAAGTTTTTCTATTTTAAAATTCTTTCAAAACATAAATGTATATTTCTGACAAGTTATTTTAGTAAAATTAGAAAATTTAAAGTTAATCTGATTTGAAATAATTATTACTTACTTATAGCATACAGAACGGCTTAAAATAGACTATCCTCTATGTTGAGGTAATTTTTTTTTTTTTGCTGTAAAAATACATATGCTCAGATATAATAAATACATCAAGCTCTGTGGATCAGTTTTAATAATTAATATTACTAGGATACCCCAGGATTATATAACTGATCATTACCCATGTATTATATATATATATATATATATATATATATATATATATATATATATATATATATATATAGATAGATAGATAGATATATCTTATTATGAGTATTATATGTATTTTCTATCACGCTATGATGTTTATATCTGCATACAGTCTCTCAATATTAAACATGGTTTCTCCCTGCAAATACAGGAAATTAAATATGTGTGAAAATTCAAATATGTATTTTTAATTATTTATTTTTGTAATTATTTACATGCAAGCTATTATCTTCATCATATTTGTTGTTTTAATCTGTATTTGTTTCGTCTACCAGCCTCCGCTGTCTAGAAAACATATTAAAGAAACAAATACTGTATAAAATAAGTACATCGGCGACTCAAATTTTATTATTAACTAAAAATAATGTATTAAGTAATAAAATATCGGGTTAAAAAAAAAAAGCATACATACAGACACACACACAAACATATTTTAAATCAATTAATTTATATATATATATATATATATATATATAAATTAATTGATTTAAAATGTTTTTTTCGCTACACAGTTCCAACCATGTTTCAAAAATAGAAGCTAAAAACCCCGAATTTAATTTTGCAATTAAATTAAAAGCATTAGTTCCATTTCATCTTCAAGCGAATTTTAGATCAATTAATTTATAATATTAATGCTCTGTAAATTTACATTGAGCACTATTTTGTAAAAATAAAAATATCTATAAGAACACCGGATTTTATATCTTACTGTTCTTTCTTTTTATTTATATACATTATATATATATATATATATATAGCGAGAGAGCGATTCTGACATGTTTTCAGTGTAATCCTAAAAAAAAAAAAAAAAAAAAAAAAAAAATCATACAGCTCTGCTTTGTATTGAGCACTCTTTTAAATTAAATGTTACCAACGTTGGAATTGTAATCTATTCGTTCTCAACTTACCTGTGTATATATATATATATATATATATATATATATATAATATATATATAATATATAGTACTGCTTTATATTCACTCTTTTTATATTCCTATTTATATGGATATATTTTGTATGGATATATATATATATATATATATATATATATGTGTATCTGGAAATTAAAATAAATAGTGATGGACAAAACATGTCTAACGACATTTCCAATGCATTCCGTTAAAAAAAAAATGGAGCTGTTGGTATTCCGACATATTTAGAGGGATAATAATTAAATTTTGATAATATTTTAGCGTCGACTACTAAGACTAAATGGTTTTATAAAGTTTCATTTAAAAGATAGGGAGAATTACTGCACAATAAACTCTTTCTGGCATATTTAAAAACGAAGAATTTTCTTTAAAAAAAAAAAAAAAATAGGGATCATTTGATCCGACGGCAAAACGTAGTTCGTAAAACAGACGACAATATGTCTGCAGATTTCATAGAGTTTCATTATATAGACGCAGAATGCATAGTTTGGTCCTTCAGCCTTCTTCGGATTAAATTCGAAAGTGATGTTTACACTGACGTGATTACAAATGCAAATGAAGTAGAGGGGGGGGGCGCTTAAATTTTAAATTTATTTTTTTTTTAAAAATAAAAAAAAGGAAAAGTGTGTGTTTGTTATTCAGTTACTTTTAATTTTTTATCAACTTATTTTTTATCAATTTTGTTATTATTTTTTATAAATTATTTAATAATAATAATTAATAATAATTTATTATTATAATTAAATAAAAAGTGATTAAAATAAAAGTGATAAAAACAGCCAAACGAAAAAGAAACTAAATGAAACATGCTAGCCTATATACCAAACAGATTTAATTTTAAATTTTAATTTTCAGCGTCCCATCTCCTTCATACACATATGTAATCATATCTCCGTAAACATCACTTTTGTTTGTAGGATGATGTCCTGAAGGACGAAACGCGTGCTACATTAAAAATAAAATTGTTTCCCTACTTCGTCATATATATATATATATATATATATATATATATATATATATATTCCTTCCTTCCTTTCTCTCTCTCAAAGTTTATATTCTCACAGTAATCTAATATCAGAATTTTGGGTTGAGATAATTCCTTGTTCAAGTCGAGAACCTTTTATTTACCCCTTTCTAGTGCAGTATGTAATGTCTCTCTCTCTCTCTCTATATATATATATATATATATATATATTCCCCAATTGATATTGTGTGTGACACACACACACAGACAGACATATATATATATATATATATATATATATATATATATATATATGTGTGTGTGTATCCCTAAAGTCCGTGTACAATTCAAAATACTTAAGTATTTTAAATTGCACACAGACTTTATGGATATATATATATATATATAAGTCGCCGAAAACATGTTTAGTTTATGTTTTAGGACGAACGAATGAAATCTGTATTTTTCCTCAAAGAAATTATATAAAAAAATATAATCAAATAAAAAAAAATTCTGACATAAAAACACCCTAAAACAAATTAAAATGAATGTATGTATTATAAAAAAAATTATATTTATAAATATTTTTCGTTTTAATTGCAATTTAGAATTTTGCGTATTCCTTATTGCGCAATTTACCTCGTTTTGAATGCTCATAATTTTGTTTCGCTCACTTTGTGTGAATCTACAATTACAGAAACATTCCGTGACCATCTTCGAGATTCCGTCATAAATCCATCGACAGATATTTACACTCAACGAGCAACTAAGGAAGGCCGAAGAACACAGCTGTCATAACCTAATAACCGAATCAACAGTGTGGACATTTGTTCAAATAAGTCATGGCACACACCTCACAAGTTTCAGGTCTAAAACGATTGAGACATTGGCAGATAGGAATTCAAACAAGATGAAGATACTCGACTTTTTTATTTTTATTTTAAGTTACGGCATGGATTAATAGCAACACTATTAAAATTTAAAATGACTAAAATTAAATACAGAAAGAAAAATTCTTATTGGCATTTATACCCAATTTTGTCTTCTCTACTGGTTAAATCGGAGAAATTTTTCATATATATATATATATATATATATATATATATATATATATATATATATATATATATATATATATATATATATATATATATATATAACGTCGTGCTGTAATGGTTAGCAAGCTTGTCTCGCTATAACTGAATAGTGAGTTCGATCCTCACTGAGTGCCCCATACTTTCGGTCTTGTGCTACGCTTAGAAAAAAAAAAGATAGATAGATAGATGTACATTTAGGCAGCAATCCTTCGTTTATGCATGTTTCATTAAAAACGACAGACAATGTACTACGGTTAACCTTTTTATTTATTTTTTCTTGTGTTCACACAAGTGCTTTCTTTTCAGTACAAAGAGTGTGTAAAAACTGTTTAAATGTTTTATATTTCCGAGCGCTTTCGGCTATACATTTTAGCCATTATCAAGGATGATTCAATTTTTCAGCTTAATTGAGTGTGTGTATTATGTGTATACTTTAGTGTGTTGTAGAGATGTTTTTACTTTCCGAATACGGTTAGCACATTGTGGCCTTGTTCGGAGTTAATATTATAAAGAGTTGGCTTTTACTTTTTTTTATTATTAAAGCTTCCATAAAAAAACATTTGGACAGTTTTTACACACTCTTTCTCCAGAAAAGAAAGCTCTTGTGCGAACACAAGAAAAGTTAAATAAAAAGCCGAACTGTAGTACCTTGCTTGCCGTTTTTAATGAAACACACACACACACACACACACATATATATATATATATATATATATATATATATATATAATACAGGTAATAAATCTGTTGGTATATAATCCAAGTGGATCCTAGTAATATCAAATATTAAAACTGATCCACAAAAAGAGGTCAATATATTTATTGTTCCAGAGCATATAAATTAGACAACAAAATCCCAAATTGCCTAATAGTTGGTGGGTGGGGTACAGATTAGAAATTTAAAATTAAATTTTTCTTGACTGCTGTCAAAGTTAAAATTTTAAATTTCTAATTCCGACCCGAACAGTGTGTACATCGGGGTTGAATAAGACTAACGTACTTACTTAATGTTGGTTTGAAATAGATTTATACCCCCCCCCCACATATGAGGTAATTTTGGATTTTGTTGTGTAATTTATGTGCTCTGTTATAATAAATACATTATTAATTTGTGGATCAATTTTACTATTACTAGGATCCATTTATATACCAACGGATTTATTACTTATTATAATAATAATAATAAATATAAAATATATATATATATATATATATATATATATATATATATATATATATATATAAATAAATTTATATTTAAATATAATATATATATATATATATATATATATATATAAAGGTGTATAAATGGAAACAAGGATTTTCTTCTGTATTTAATTTCAGTCGTTTAAAATTTCGCTTGAAGATGGAACAGAGATCACTTTAACTCAATTTAATTCAAATAATTATATTGAAGTTTTCGGCTCTTGTTTTGAAACATGAGACCTCTTATGTCGCGAGTTGGAATCATTTTTTTTTTTTTTAAATAATTATATTTATGCTCTACTTTTGTATCGAGCACTATTTTTTTAAAATAATAACTAAAATACTAAGGAACTTTGGATTATTTACCTAACCAGTTCCTTCCTATTTTCTATATATTTTCTTCATATATATATATATATATATATATCAGTATTTATTCAAAAGTCATAGCATAAGCATGTTATAAACATCACTACAAAAATAGCTATTTTGTTTCAACACTTCTGGTGTCTTGTGAAGTGATTGTGTTGATTCCGAAATTAAGATTTGGAAAAAAGTTTAAAACCAACCAAGCCTCCCTCAATAGGGGAAACATTGATACGTAAGCTATAATTAAAATACAAGTATATGATAATTCAAAACACTTGACAACGAACCCTAGATACAATGTATTATTGCCTTAATATTAATGTTAGATTAAATTAGAAATCAGTATAACTAATTAAGTTAATTTCATTATAAAAAGTTAAAAATAAATTTTAAATTTAACCATGCATTAAGTTTAAAATATTCCAAAATCATCCAAAGAAGAAACAGAGGAATATATATATATATATATATAGTTGTACTCGTTTGGAAAAACCTCGGATAGCTCAACTTGCAAGAGAACAAATCGGTACCCGTGGAAAAATGGGGAATAAAAAAAAAACAAGAACATAAAAACAAGGCGAAAACAATCGTTCAGTGTTTAAGTTCCAAGTCCAAAGAAAAAAACAAAACAAAACGACTAAAGACACAATTACGTAAAGTGCTCAGTAGAGCAAAAGCTAAGATAATCCTAAGGAGCCAGGCAAACCTACCTAGGTTTCACTTAAACGGATCTTCAGGGTAAAGCCGATATATATATATATATATATATATATATATATAATTACAGGTAAAAATGTATTCACTTTTTGACTTCCTATTACTTCCGGACTTTTATTCTTTTTTTCATATCCTTGCATTTAAATTCTAGTTTAATATTTAATTTAAATCATTAATCTTTGTAAAAGTCAATATTTCTTATTTTTAACTAGGAATCTGCTTTACAAGTCAATAAATACTGTATTTATTTTCATTCAAAGAGAGAGAGTTTATTTTTGGCGCGCGGTTGGTGAGAGACATGCTGTAGTGTATATTATGATTTAAAAAAAAAAAGTTTTATGCTATTTACGGGTAAAATACCGTTAGATCCACAAAACGCACACATTTTTTTTTTTTTTTAACTTTTGTTCAAGTAAGTTAGTTTTGAATTTCTTTTATTCAAACACAGATTTTTTTTTTATAGCCACCTAAAAAAATGTTTATGATTTAACGTTCTAGAATTAAAACTGTTCTCTTTTAAGTCCGACCGAATATAAATGGAAAGCATATGTCGCTATGGCTTGTAACTATTAAAACAAACCAATGCATTACATTTGCAAAATAAACGGATTTATTTAAATAAAGAAATACATTTTCTTGACCCTTCACCCATCTACCGAAAAAAAAAAAAAAATATATATATATATATATATATATATATATATATATATATATATATAAATATAAAATAAAAAAAAAATAGATAAAAAAAATAATAAAAAAAAATGTTTTTAATGTTGTACAGCATATCCGATATTTTTACCGATGCAAATTTGGGTTCTAAAGTTCACGCTGATAACATCCCTTTTTGTTTGGAGGGGGGCAGCACAAACGTATTTGTGTTGAACTGTTAGGACGTTGACTTTTTAGGGCAATATTTTTAAGCGGCTATAGAAGAAAATGTTTTCTGTTGAATAAAAACAGACTCAAAATACTTATTTTAGCATTGCTGTTAAATTTTTAAAATGATTGTATATATTGAACGTATGACCTACAAATCTATTAATCAAACTAACAGATGGTAATGAAATGATAAGAAATGTATAAATATGTATTTCCCTAATAAATCATTTTTATCTTAAGTTATCTACCATCGCCTGAAGAAGTACCATCTTAGTACCGAAACATGAAATGTTTTTATTGTAATTTGTTATAATAAAAATATTACAATAACATTTTGCTCTACTTTGTATTGAGCACTAAAAAAAAAAAAAAAAAAAAGAAAATTCTACGAACTGTGATTTTTTACCCCATCTGTTCTTTTCTCTCATTTGATGGATATATATATATATATATATATATATATATATATATATATATATATAAATTAAAATAATCTTAGGTTCTCGACTTTCGTCCCTCGAAAGGATTTTTTTGTAAAAATAATGGTTTTATCAAAGAAACAAACATTGCCTACAATTTTCCATC
>CAHIKZ030000105.1:692500-697500 GCA_903632075.3 Acanthosepion pharaonis | reverse complement strand
GTTTACGAGTACTTTCGAATGTTACTACATTTGTTTTCAAGGATTATTCTGTGTTCATCTAAGCAACTGTTTTTGTTCAAATGGAACCTACACACAAACAGATGGGGTGAATATTGGTAGATGTACGAGCGAGAGATTATATACAAATACATTTTATAAATACTGTAACACTAAAAAACAGTTCTTAATGTTAAATAACAAACCTATATAATTTAATATATATATTAAGAAATCTACATAATACCTTACAATCTAAGATGTGTTCGTGTGTGTGTATATATATATATATATATATATATATATATATATATATACACTATTAAAGCGTTGGTTTGCGAATTATTGACATAATATTTTAATTGTGAGTTCAATCCTTGGGCCGGGTAGTAGAGACTTAAACCCATTGGAAAGAAGGTGAGTAATAACAAATCAAGATAAAAATAAGAACAAGACGAGATGAACTAGAGACATTGGCAACGTAATGAGAACAATCTACTCCCGTTGATTAAATAAAGGGTTCCGCTCAAAATTACCTAAAGTTTACCGGGACCGATGGAGACCTGAGGAAGGAAACAGCAACCGAAACGTTATGATAACAAGATCAGGACATTATCCATAATATAAATAATAACTCCTCCCAAAAATTCATACAGTAAATTAAACAATTTGCTAAGCATTTCCGCCATCCGCAAGAAAAAAAAACCAAAAAAAAAAAACACACACAAAAACAGAAAATAATATTGAATTCATTTTCCTTATTGACGATATTCTAGTATTTCTTTATTGACACAGACACACACACACACATATATATATATATATATATATATGCATGATGATATGTGTGTGTGTGTATATATATATATATATATATATATATATATATATATATATATATATATATATATACTTTTGAAGACCCTAATTTTATCAGGGCCGCATTTGCATACACTAGATATAAATTAATCATATATATATATATATAATATATATATATATATATATATATATATATCTCCAAGTATGATGAGAACGAATAGAGTACAATTCAACATTCGTGACATTTAATTTAAAAGAGGCCTAATACAAAGTCCAGCAGTATTATTTATTTTTGTATATTACATTGTTTCAATGTAATATACTAAAATACACACACACACACACATATATATATATATATATATATATATATATATATATATATATATATATTTAATAAGCGTAACGTAGATGTGTCAAAAGACTGCATATAAGTATGTGTGTGTCTCTTTTCTATTTTGCCATCCAACTACTTAAGGTCAACTTACCATGGACTTCTGTCCTTAAACTTTAAAAGATACACAAGCACTCAAAACAAGTTGCCTTTTTCTACTTAAAAAGACTCAGTAAAAAAAGGCTTTAAAAGCCTCAGTAAAAACTGACCCAGCAAAGGTGCACATATTTTAAGGGTGACACTCTACACACACAAAGCAGGTAACAAACATTTGATTTAATAAAGCATTTTTTTTGCAAAACGGCTTATCTCATATTCAACAAGAATTTTTTTTTAACGGAGTTAGATTTCTAGTTTATATGTGTTTTATCGACATGATAAATTATAAAGCAATAAAAAAATAAAATAAAACAAAAAACATTCAGAGAGAAAATGTGGTGTACATTTGGAATATTCTAAAAAATCTACAATGTATTTTTTTTTAACAGTAATGTTTTGTAAATACAAACGCGTGTTATCGAAGAGAAAATGCAAAAAACAAAACAGATATTGAAAATAAAAATAAAATTACTGAAATAAACAAAAAATATTTCGTTTTTTTTGTTTTGTTTTTTTTTGTTTGTTTACTTACTATGTATAATGTGATTTTCGCAACGATACTTGATTAAACTCCAGGGTTTTTACAGCCATACACATATTTTCCTTTGCTTTTTTTTTTTGTTTTTGTTTTTTTTTTTCACGATAAATATCAAGATTATTTTTGATATTTGTGAACTAGATAAATAAATAAATAAATAGACAATTAAATAGATAATCCGTTTTGTTTTTCCTGGGCTTCACTTCTCTCATTGAAATTGGGGATAGACGCTTGTTGGACCCCTTTTTCAAGTTAGGATTGAAAGAATTTTTCTTTTTCGTGTGCGTCGAATAAACGGATTGTTTTTTGTTGTTTTTTTTTTTTTTTTGTGTTGTTTTTCTGTTGTTGGTTTACATTAGGAGTAAGTATTTTTCTTTTTAAATGATCAAGCTTTTAAATACTCAAGGTTGTATCTAATTTTTAAGATTGGCATGGAATTCCAGATTTCTCGGGGGGTGTTTTTTTTTTTTTTCCCCCTTTTTTCTTTTAAAAAAAAAATAGTTAAGCAACCTGTTCGTAATAAACAGCAAAAAATAAAATTAAACACATTTCAAGCAAATAAATTATAAATAAAAACAACTTCAGTTGTCATATATATACAAATGTGTGTATGTGTGCAAATTTGTCGGTAAATTTCAATAATTGGTTTTTACTTTCATAAATACTGACGAATCCTAAAGTTACATTTCCAGTTGATAGACGGTTTTGATTTCTTTTTTTTTTTTTTTGTTTTTCCTCCACCTCCTTTTTGTAATCAAGGATCAAATTTGTAAAACGAAATTCACCTTCGCAAAGTAGAACATTTTAAAACTCCATTCGGCAAATAGTAAATAGATTATTCAAATAAATAACGCGTTTAAAAACCACGAAGGATTTTCCTTGTTATTGTTTTTCTGGTAATACGAATTCGCAGACGACAACTTTGCAAAAAAAAAAAAAAAAAAAAAAAAAATACTGTTTAAAAGCCAAGTTGTAGAAGAGAAAAAAAAAGAATAAAAATCCTTTCGCCTCTGTACAAAATTCTATAGTTTCGTCTCAGCAGGACGTTAGGTATCACTTTTTCTCTCTTGCTCCCTCTCTCTCTCTCTCCCGTGCGGGTGTGCGATCGACAAGTACCCTTACGTCTGTAGTGATTGTACACACCTACTTGACACTTGAGCAAGCCAACTGCAGAAGTTCTTTCTCTTAGCTTCCTCGTATATATGAAAGCTTGCAATAAGGTACTCTGACAAGAGAGAGGGAGGGAGAGAGAGAGAGAGAGAATTAAAACGAAAAGACTGTTGCGCTGTTAACACAATAGTCTCCCTTAGTTGGCAGGCGAATCAAGAAGAGCTTCACGGCCATAGCAAGTTCTCTGTTGTGGGCTCACGTTAGACGAGACTATTGTGTGTGTGTGTATATATATATATATATATATATATATATATATATATATATATATATATATCGATTTACTAAGCATTGCTTAGATGTGGAACAAGGCCACAAGTACTACTTACTTAGTCGTAATTGATCTCTAGCGAGACCAGCTTGCAAACTATGACAACACCGACATGCCAGTATGCAAAATTTGGAAAAGGACTAAAAAGTATTTTTAATACTGTTCTAATGTTTATTGTTTCTTTCGTTTTTTGTTTTTTTTACTTTTCCTATTAATTTGATTTTTTTTTTCTAATTAAGTTATTTAATTAATTTCTTTCACCAATTATGTATTGAACATTTTCGGGAATTAAAAAACAACAAAAAAAAAAAAAAATCAATTTTTGTCAGTTCACCTCACAAAAAAAAAAAAATCTGTCCCCAGACCAGACGTTGTTATGAGTGATAAATAGTTATCGATTTATTTTTTATCTATGGTCAGCTATCAATATATCCCAAGCCACCACCACACCACCCTACGTCACCTTTTCGCCCACGAACTGCGTAACTAAATGTCATGCATGATACACACAGAATATATATATATATATATATATATATATTTGACAGGGGTTGTGCCAAGCTGGAGAAATTTTTACAGAGAGAGAAAGTCGGAAAATAGCAGGCGGTATATAAAATTAAACGTGGACGAAAAAAAAAAAAAATATATATATATATATATATATATATATATATATATATATATATATATATATATATATAATTTTGTCTGGAAAAACGTTATTACTGTCCACTGCAGATCGAATATACGAAAGAAGCTGCTTGCGAAACTAGGTTACGAACAATCGCCCCTACGGCAGACGCATTTTTTTTTGCATGCAAGTGAAAGATGATATTGACTGAAACAGGTCTGGCACAAAATTACATGTGGGGAGGTAGGGAAACTCAATGGGGAGCCAACTCACTTAGCTTTGACACACGATTAACCTCCTATATGTCGGCTATCTATCAGGTTGGTCTGACACAAGGCCATAAAATGTGTGTCCTTTTTTATCTCTACAGTGCTACGCAGACATCAACTAAGTCTGTAACTAACATGGCTACGAAACAGACGCACTTTAGGTGAGCATATCCAGTTGAGACGAATCTGCAACAATTTTTACTTGTAAAAAAAAAAAAAAAAAAAAAACGTCGCTCTACGGTAGGTGCATTCCCCCCCCATTTTTTTCTAAAGTGTGTGTGTGTGTGTGTGTGTGTGTGTGTGTGTGTGTGTGTGTGTGTGATGGAGGCAACCTGTTCATTGATGTAGGAGGGTTCTTTAGCTGGTCACCACCGTGTAAACATGGCTAGCAAGTAGTGCCATAGAGAGGCGGCCAGCTGCTAATTTTTTGAAGGTGTCATTAATACCCACGTCTCCACTCCTCTTGGCGAACCCGTTTAAGAAACTAAATACAAACAAAGTATGCTGCCACTACCACCTTATATATATATATATATATATATATATATATATATATATATATATATTATGGGGTAATAAGCGTGTATGTACATTTATCGTAAAATGTACTTTTCCTTACCCTCAAATACCATGTCCGTATGGAAATTTCAAATTTCTCGCACAGATGTCAGCAACAATACTAGATTCTGTTGAAAAAGACGCATACAGTCGTCCGTTCCCCACCCCGAATCATTTGCTGCTTCCATCCCCGTTGCTACAGCCCTCCTCTTAGGCTACATATTCCCCCCACTTTCTTGCAGGTTCTTTTC
>CAHIKZ030000105.1:650000-680000 GCA_903632075.3 Acanthosepion pharaonis | reverse complement strand
ATTATTATTATTATTATTTTCTTTTTCCCCTCCCCACAACCCCGCAGTAGGTTACCATTTCTTTCTGCGCTGGACCAGTTGCCATCCAAGGCTATAGAACACGGTCTGTCCTATTTACCCATAGCTGGGGGGTAGAAGAATAGGATTCATACCTTTCCCAAGGGTATTAGCATATAAGTGAATGTAATGGATTCGACTGGAATTCGAACTCGGTTCTCCGATTCCTCAATCAGAGCCGCTCGCTATCTATTACTCCTTTTTCCCGCAGTAGGTTGCCATTCCTTTCTGTGGTAGACCATTTGCCATCCAAGGCTATAGAACCCGGTCTGTTTTGTTATTTAACTATAGCTGCGGGGAGAAGAGGAGGACTCATAAGGGTATTATTAGCACGTAAGTGAATGTAATGGATTCGACTGGAATTCGAACTCGGCTCTCCGATTCCTCAATCCAAGCCGCTATCCACCACACCTTATACATACTTCGTTATATATATATATATATATATATATATATATATATATATATATATATATATATATATATATATATATATATATATGTCATATTCACGACGTTTCGGCCGTTGTATGCTCCGGCCTTCTTCAGGGGATTAACGTTGAAATTTCGAATCGAACCCTTTATTTAGTCCACGCGGCTAGGTAGGTTCTAGTTCCGCGTCCCATGCCTTTTCTGGATAACTCGGTTCCACTTAATTCCCTCGAGTAACTCAGCTGTCCAAGTTTTTGCTCACCTCTGCCTTTGACAGGAATCGAACTCGCAACTCTTTGTCTCAAGTCACATTTGTGTTACTTCAGCCAACGCTTTTATCCAACGGGTCCTGTGTTCTTTATATCACTGGAAGAAAGCCGAAGCGGAAAACGGCCAAAACGTCGTGAATATTAAAATAAAGACGAGTACAACAGTCCGAACAATGTAAATAGCTACATTACGTCATCTCAGAAATATAGACAACTTCCCCTTTTTATTAGTTTTAATTAAATCTAAACGACACTCTTAAAGTTTGATTATCATCATAATAATAGTATTATTACTAGTATTATTGTTACTACTAATATTATTAGTATTATTACTCTTATTATGATTACTAAACGGTTTAATCGCGCTAAGTAATCAACTGACAGAAAATTTCATGACCACACACCCTATTGTGTTACACTCGTTTTATTTGCATTCCATTCACAATGGTTGCGTTTCAGTCACTTTATCGCATTGATTACGAACACAAGCGTTTTTGTTTGTGTTTTTTTTTTCTTCAAGACAAGCGACGTTTATGCAAAGACTTGTTTTTATACTTACATTTTTTTTAATCATTTCACCATAAGCAAAGCTAAAATGCTACTAATACGTAGGGGTTTACAGAGAGTGAGTGAGAGAAAAGATTGGGTTATAAAGGGAGTGAGAAAAGGATGAAAGACGAACAGGATTCCTGAAGATAGATTGCGATTGACGTCGCATTTAAATTTTTGAAGATTGTAGTTTTCAGGGAATCAAGTAAACGGAAGGGAATTCCACAGGTGGGAAATGAGAGAAGAAACTGTTGGAGTAGAAGTGGCGGTTACATTTAACTCTCAACATTAAAAGTGTGGGACCTAATTGCCAATCTAGTAACACGCTTAAATTCATATAGTCGAGGCACAAGGAAAAATGCTTGTCAGAGCAAATGCCATGAAAATATTTGTAGAAAAGACGTCCATGAGAAAGTGATTAGATGCCAAGTCAGGATTTCATATTATATATATATATATATATATATATATATATATATATATATATATATATATATCCTAAGAATCCATTTGGTTGTAAGGTAAAAGAGAAAAAGAGACAGAGTGGAGAGGGAAAGAAAGGAAAGAAGGAAGAATTAAGCAATGGCGAATAGGGTGACCTAGAAATGATTTTTTTCTTTTATATTGGTCTGTTCTTACATTGAGCTCTCTTTGAATTAATATCCTTCTGGGAATTATCCCTACTAATTATCAATTGAGATAATTAGTTATATATATATATATATATATATATATATATATATATATATATATATCTGATATAGATATATATATATATATAAGGGACAAGAGGAAAAACTATATTTAGCCGACGCGTTGCGTCGTCTGAGGGATGTTTATCAAGGCAATGTCACATTACTTTAATGCGTCGTCTAAGTACAGTTTTTCCCTTGAATTTAAAGACAGGCATACTGTCGAAACCTTGTCAAACACTGTACTTTTTTATTTTCTTTCTGAAATCCTACACCTCTGGAAGTGATTTTTTTTTGTTTTTGTTTATTATTATGATAATAATAATAATAATAATAATAATAATAATAATAATAATAAAACAACAACATTGATGTTGTTCGGGGAACATCGTATCAACAAACCCTTCAGAACTTGTCAAAGAATTCTCCTAGAATGAAAACAATGGCAGATCCATAACCTTAGCCTTAATTCCAGTTTTCGCTAAGCGCTCGACCAAGTTTTCTAAGGGTGGTGTGGGGATGTTCCAAGTGCCCACGTTACTACAGGAGCTACTTCAGTTATGTACCCTACATTATTATTCTTACTATCATCAACATCACGTTGACTGCTTCCAGTCATTGGAACTGGTGTTTTACATTGAGGATAAAGTGACAACAAGTCTTCTATATACGACACTACTCAGTAGACACGCTTTTTTCAATAAGTCTCTTGTAATTGTATGCGAAACATTGTCTTTTGTTTGTTTGTTGTTGTTTTTTTTTTTAACATTCTTAAGCAAAAGAGTTGGGTGGGGGGGTTGAAGCCGTGTATGAAAAATAAACATTTGTATACAAAAGAACTTATTTGGACTGGTATAAGAACAGAGTAGCCATTCTGTTTGTCAACGTACCCTGCGTTGATCAAATCTCGCGAGATTACTAGTGGGGAAATAATTAGTATCAATGTTTTTTTTTTGGGGGGGGGGATTCGAAAGATATTACATGCCTTAAATTTCATCGAAAATAGAAATTATAAAAAAACAATAAAACAAAAAACAAAAACAAAAAAAAAACAAAAAAACAAAACAAAAAAAAACACGCTTGCTTGAAGGTGAAGGTCGTGCTAATGATAATTGGATCACTGTGATTATTCTCAAAAACGATGAAAAAAAAAACTGAAGACAGTATTACTAAATTCGGCAAGACTTCGGAGGAGAGCATTGGAATATTAAAGGGGACTTTTTGTCACTTGCTCTCCAACAAGATGGACTAGATATTTCTGTTTTGCATGTTCAATTTACACAAACAAGAAAAAAATACTGCCTTTAAAATGAAATAATATTTAGAATTGCTTAAGAAATCACAAAAGAATATTAATTTAAAACATACACTGTTAATGGCACATGCGCGTGCATATATATATATAAACAAGTTTTTAGCTTCAGTTTTTGAAACATGATTATTACTGTGTAGCGAAGAATCCATATTTTAAATCAGTTAATTTATAATATTATATATATATATATATATATATATATAAAGTGTGGCTGGTTCTGCACGAGGACTTCACCACTATAATCAAATCTCATGTGCCGGTGTCGGGATGTCGGTTTCCTGGGGACTTATCGGCCTGACCCTCATACGTCGAACGCGACGGGAGAGTCGATTATATATATAATATAAGTGAAGTTTACGCATTTAAAAAAAAATGCCCAGTTCCTATATTACTGAAAAACGGTGGACATGTTAACGTAAATGAGAAATGTTTTTAGAAAATAACGAGTATGCAATCTAAGTATGGGACAGGCTCCCGTGTCATCTCTTCTGGCATTTCTTACACACACACACACACACACACACACACACACACACACACACGACTGTGAAGATGGCGTTCACCTGCTCATCGAGGCTAGCAGCCGGGGATCTACAGCGATCGGAGGGAAGAATTGCCCGCACGTACCGGCCAGCCTTACTACATGCGGGTGTGTCTTTTTTTGTGTACGTGTGCTCGATTCGATCGGCCGTGAAGTAAGGAAGTCAACAGTGTAAATGCGGAAGCCATAGAGAAAGATTTCTCAAATTCTGGCTTTTACTCCCGATAAATATTAAATGTGCGAATGTATATACACACACACACACATATGAGAGAGTGAGTTTGTCTCTCTCTCTCTTTCACACAGACAGAGGGAGACACATGCAGACAGGGACAGAACGAGAGACACACACATACACACACACACACACACACACACACACACACACACACACACACACACACAGGGGGGGTGAGAAGGTGAGACACACACACAGAGGGGGGGAAGAGAGAGACACACACACACACAGGGGGGATGGAGAGGAGAGACACACACACACACAGGGGGGATGGAGAGAGAGAGACACACACAGATGGAAAGGGATGGGAGAGACAGACACACACACAGAGAAAGGGATGGAGAGACACACACACACAGAAAATGGAGGACACACACACACAGAGAAAGGGATGGAGAGACACACACACACAGAGAAAGGGATGGAGAGACACACACACACAGAGAAAGGGATGGAGAGACACACACACAGAGAAAGGGATGGAGAGACACACACACAGAGAAAGGGATGGAGAGAGAGATGACACACACACAGAAAGGGATGGAGAGACACACACACAGAGAAAGGGATGGAGAGACACACACAGAGAAAGGGATGGAGAGACACACACAGAAAAGGGATGGAGAGACACACACACACACACAGAGGGATGGAGAGACACACACACACACACAGAGAAAGGGATGGAGAGACACACACACACACAGAAAGGGATGGAGAGACACACACACACACACAGAGAAAGGGATGGAGAGACACACACACAGAGAAAGGGATGGAGAGACACACACACACACACAGAGAAAGGGATGGAGAGACACACACACACACAGAGAGAAAGGGATGGAGAGACACACACACACAGAAAGGGATAGAGAGACACACACACACACAGAAAGGGATGGAGAGACACACAGAGAAAGGGATGGAGAGACACACACAGAAAAGGGATGGAGAGACACACACACACACAAAGGGATGGAGAGAGACACAGAGAAAGGGATGAGACACACACACAGAAAGGGATGGAGACACACACACAGAGAAAGGGAGAGACACACACACAGAAAGGAGATGGAGAAAGAGAGAGACACACACACACACAGAAAGGGGATGGGATGGAGAGAGAGACACACACACACAGAAAGGGGATGGAGAGAGAAAGAGAGAGACACACACACACAGAAAGGGATGGGGATGGAGACAGAAAGGGATGGAGAGACACACACACAGAAAGGGATGGAGAGAGACACACACAGAGAAAGGGATGGAGAGAGGGATGGAGAGAGAGACACACACACAGAGAAAGGGATGGAGAGAGAGACACACACACACAAAAGGGATGGAGAGAGAGAGACACACACACACAGAAAGGGATGGAGAGAGAGAGAGACACACACACACACACAGAAAGGGATGGAGAGAGAGAGACACACACACACACAGAAAGGGATGGAGAGAGAGAGAGACACACACACACAGAAAGGGATGGAGAGAGAGACACACACACACACACACAGAAAGGGATGGAGAGAGAGACACACACACACACACAGAGAGAGAAAGGGATGGAGAGAGACACACACACACACACACAGAGAAAGGGATGGAGAGAGAGACACACACACAGAGAAAGGGATGGAGAGAGAGACACACACACAGAGAAAGGGATGGAGAGAGAGAGACACACACAAAGACAGGAAGAGACTCAAGGCCAGAAAGAGAGAGAGACTCGTTGGCAGAGTGAGAGATTATATTAACAATCACAGTACACCCCAAATATTTTAACCGGGTAGATACACAACTGATTCATCTCTTTTACGAGTGTATTACACTTAACTGAAAGCCACTTTCTCATATATTACTCGAATTAACAGACACCTGAAGAAGACCGTAGGGCATAACAGCCGAAACGTTGTAATAATACAAAACAAAGAAGAGTTCATAAGTCCGAATTAAAAACAAGATTTTAGAAGTATATTGGTTGTCTTAAATACTAAGGCGAACTTGTAGCATTCGATAACTTATGCCTACGGTCGTAGTAATCGAAACAAAGATGGAGGAACGTCACGAGAAAGAATATTGTCTTTTTATAAGTCATCACGTACCTTTTGTTGCGCAGTTTTATATAAAACCAGATTTACTGTGTCCTTTCATGACGTTGGCGATCACAGCTCTCCAGGGCCTCCTGTCTTTTGTAGCTCTTAACTCTGTGTTAGTTACCTCAGATTTCCGAAAATGTACAAGTCCCCTGGCGCCTACCTCCAATAACAACAGGGCTACAACAGCGCCACACGGCGTGCTACAAACCCCCTCCGAGTCAGGAGTTTGGTGGGACGGAACAAAAGGAAATACGAATGCTTTAAACATTTAGGGAACAAGACACCACGTGACTATCGTAGGCTTAATAAATAGCGCCCTTTTTGTTATCTCTCCTAAACACTGTCCTGGCATCCATTTACTCAAGCTCGCTAGGGAGGTTATGCATCATACTCACTTGCCTTCAACCTGTCATGTGAGTATCAATTTTTCCAAGCCCTCTTTCCTCAATATGTCCCCTAGAAATTTCAACTGTCTCTTTCTGATGTTAAGTATATGTGTCCCTTTTTTTATTCCATTTTCTGTAAAATTTCGTCGTTGCCCACGTCTCGGTTCACGATATTCTCAGCATCCTTCTGTAGAACCACTTTTCTGTTGTTTCAAGTCTATTTTTCATCTTTGAAGAGATTGTCAAGCATCCAATGCTATATAAGATGACTGGATTTAAATTCAATACTATTTTATTTTTGCTTCTATCGAACTTTTCCAGTTTATATCATACACATCCTAAATACAGTATGAAATATGCTTGGGAAATAAGAATAAAAAGTGGCCTACTCCAGATTCCACTTGGGGAAAATTCAAAGATACCAACATGGACTGCCAAAATTGACCTTTATCGTATATGACAGATTCATTCTAAAAGATTCAGTTAAAAACATTAAAAAAATATTTGTCTCGCAATCTCAGATGTCGCAAACTGTTGTATGTAAATACGGTAGACATTTGTTTTTATTAAAATGTTCACCTCACATAAGGCTCGAGATCCACTGAGAGTAGAGGGTTACTAAGTTAGTTGTTTTTATAGGCAAAAGCTGAAGATGTAATTGCAGGTTATGAAGATTTTAATGGTCGGGGAAGCATCCTCTTGGGAGTCTGTTCTACGAAGAGGAACTTCCTTCTAACCAAGAGAAGGAGTATAATTCAGTTCTGTGTATGTAGCGTGGAGGGTTCTCAATGTATAGGTCATAGCTAGTGGAACTAACGAAGCTTAGTGGGTGGGGATTATAGACGGGTGAAATAGAGAAAGTTAGAGAAAGGAATTAGAGACGGTTAAAATAGGGAACAGGTTGGATTGAGTAAAAGACGGGGGAGAAAAAGACAGATAGAGACTAAAGAAAGTAATTTGCTTTAGAAAAGCTTAAATGTACCAAAACTTGAGATCATCTCGAAGATGCCTACTAAACGTCATTCTCAGACAAACGGCCTCTTCATCGTGACAATTTTGTTTCCCAAAACACGAAAACAGGGCCAACGAAAGGGTGCAAGTCCCACAGAATTAAAATAGTAGCATTTTAAAAGCACCAACCATCAAAAGGAGACATTATTACTCGTGAGAGCTAGAATCAATTAAATTATGAAATATATATTCTAATAATTGCTAATTGGCATTAATTGTGTGACGGCAATGACGGCGAAAGGAAAAAGTTAATTCATTACCGACCTTGACTGACAGTAACAGACGACAATTGGTGCTTTGAAAAGAAACAAAGACAAAACAAAAAATATTAAGCTAAAGTGTAGGTGGATTAGGAAAAATAAACTTTTTTATCCTTTCAATTGTATTTCAGAAGCGGAAATAATTCAAAATTATAAACATTAGTTTATATATATGTATCAATAAACAAATGGATAAATATAGGTAAATGCAAGAGCAAACGTGTATATATATATATATATATATATATAAATGTGTGTGTGAGGAAATGCAATCCTAATCAAGCCAAACTCATGAATAATTATATTGGATATACCACTACATGCCTATCGAGAAGACTCACATTGCACTTATATGACTACAACTCAAATTAGGGTCCATTTCATCAAACACGAACTACGAAAAACTAGCCGACACATACTTGTAGAAAATGCAAGAAAACTAGCCTTATCAACTAATAATAAATAAATAAATAAATAAATAAAATAAAATAATGAACGCAAAAATAATGAAAACTATATCAACTATGAACTCAGCCCCAATGTGCTGACCGTGTATGGGAAATAAAACATTCGTATAACTCGAAATACATGCCTAAAAAATCCATACATTCGGTTAAAAAAAAAAATCATCCTTAATAATAGCTAGAAGAATAGCCGAAAGCGTTCGGATGTGCAGACCATTTGGATAATTTTTGCACACTATCTCGAGAAGAGAAACAATTATACAAATACAAGAAAAATTCTCAGTAGCTTGTCTGTTATCATTAATGAAACTTTGTAGACAGACATACAAAATTATATATATATATATATATATATATATATATATATATATATATATATATATATGCGCCACTTCAAACGTTATTTTTTAGTAGACACTCCGTTTATTTATTAAACAGTAGATTTATTTAGTTTCGTCTACCGGCCTGAATATTCGAGATATGTACTTTTCGGCAGGATATGAACCTGCGTCAACTTGAACAGGAGTAAGCGTCGTTAGATCCGACGTGCTCCAGACTGACTGAGCTACGAAGAACTTAGCCTATCAGGAAACGCTGAATGATGTCGGAGAGCGCATATATTTCTTTAGAGCAAGTTGGGGTGTGGGGATCATATCGAAGTATATTTGTACTTTATAATGGGTGTGGAAAGGGGTCGCTAATGATATGGACGGGATGGGGAGCAGTTTGAAAATTGCTTGAGAACCACTGTTCTTTGTGAAGCACCTTAAAAGAACGTAATCTATCTAAAAAAAATTATTAATATTCGTATTATAGCATAAAAAAAAATTATCAATGCTCGATTGGCCTTGTTCAATCACACGGAAGATTTCAAGAAGAGGATTTTTCGCTGCATGCTAAAAGATGAGAACATTTTTTTAAAAATAATCTAGGCGGTGTTATTCTATTGGATTTTCAATTAGCCGCTTTATTTTAAAACTTGTTTATATAAGAAAGAACGAACTGATGGGTTTAAAAGAAGAAAAAAAAATTAATTATGGCTCATGAAGCACTTTTGACTCCGGGCAACATCGGATAACCTTACTATTTGTAGATAAAGATAATCTATTAAGCAGTGACTAGACCAACGATGATGGGTAGAACGGGGTACCAGATATGAAACTTATGGGTGCAAAGATAAGACATGATGCCTTGTCACTAGGAATGTAGAAAGTAAACTAAAATTCATTATCAAATCATGAAAGATAAGAGCTTTATATACACATACACTAAATCCGCCGCCTAACACCCTCCAAAAACAGTTGTCCCCTACCCACCACAAAAAATTAGTTGAGAACATTCAAGAAAAGAATTTCTGTGTTTTAGCTCTTTATTCAATAAATCGCGCCGTGGAGTTATTCGTTGACAAGCACAGTTGTGTGAGCTGAAACTAAATTAACCCAGTAACGATATGTCAAAGGTTTTATCGCGGTTTTTTTCTAAGCATAGCTTAAATGTGGCACAAGGCCGAAAGTATACAAGACCCAGTAAAGATCGAACTCACTACTCTGCCGTAATTGATCGATTAAGACAAATCTGCTAACCGCATCGAATTGCCCTGTTGAATATTTTATAGTGTCTATGAGCAGCTTATAGTTTCACTTCTCTATTCGGCCATTCAGAGCTTATATCAGCCCTGTTTTTGTCTTTGGACGAGACGAGGAAGTAATCGGAGAAAAACGTGGCTGACTCCTGAAAATTGAGCAACACTATTGTACGAGAAAAGACGTAGCTGACTCTGAACATTTGTCTAAGTAGGGACCACTCATTAAACATGAATATGTGCTATAATTGCATAGGTTTATACCGGGCATGGCAACCATTTTCGATCTATGGCTCATCACAAGTCGGGCTGCGCTACTAAAAAGATGCAAGGTAATGTTTCTTCGAGGTACCTAGGCTATTTTCATTGCATGCGTAAGCACATAACTTAAAAATGGTAGGAAAGTTTTATTTTTGAGAATAATTTATAATTTTAAAAATTTAAGCCTTGGTAAATATTGTCACTGATGACAACGTGATTAATATCTCGTTGCGTGTGAATTATTTCTAATTTCTTCGTTTGAAAAGGAAAATATTCTTTTTTAGAGAAAACAATTCTTATGAACGTTTCGGTTTCAAAAGAGGTTTGCACATATGATCATCCTTAGCGAAAATTGCCAATGATTTAAAATGCTGACAACGTTACTCCCCCTAAAATTTTATCAGATTCAAGAAACATTGTACTTAATCTTTTGTTTTTTTTATGTATGTGGTCATGTATGAGAGAGTGTGTGAGTGAACAAGTGAGAATGAAACATTTTAAGAAATGTTATTTTCCTTATAAAATTAAGCGTGCCATTTAGAATGACCAAATCTGGCCCGCGGCCAAAGATTTGCTCATGACTGGCTTATACATATCTATCCCAATTTATTCTGATTTAAAAAGCGAATTAAAGTGTTCCCGTGTCATCCACTTACCAAAATCTAACAAAATGACTAAGCACTTGGGAGGGGATCGTATAACAAGGAAACCCCTTATGCCAATGCGGTTCAGCTCCTTGAAGAACCTTTGCCAAACCAAGTGTAGAAATTTTATTTAGTAACTTGTATTTATAGACAGACGTAACATGAAGAAAAATAGTTAAACGTTCAAATGTTAAATAAGTCAACAGTCTAAAATGTTCGACAATCTGACGGCGTTAAGGAAAGATAAACTATGCATAAACTGCATAAACTCATCAGCGTAGGTGGGGGGCTTACCTTAGACAGTTATCTTCCAGAAATACCCTTAAATATTTATAAGTCTACCATTCGTCCATGCTTTGAATATGGCTATCACAGATGACCTGGTACTCCTGATAAAGATTTTAAAATTATTAATAAAATCCAAAGATGAAACTGCCATGTGGTCCTGACTAAGCATCTCAGAGTCAATCACTTTCCCCCCGACGTAATGTAGCCTCGCCCCCCCCGTACCTTTTCTATAACTGCTTTCATTGTAATTGTCCTAATGAACTTTCCTAGACCTTATTATGAATTTACGCGCAGTACTAGATTGGCGGTTAGGTCCCATCATTCTACAGTTGAAATAGCTAAATTGAACCGCAAGTTCTATGCTAACAGTTTCTTCTATCACATTTCTCGCTTATGCCATGGATTTAGATGCAATTTCAGTAGTCATCTCCCGCCTTCTTAATTCTGCTTCTTTTACTGTTCCTTTTCCATAATGTTTTTGTTTTATTTTATTCTTTCACACTCAGTAACATTTTGTCTTAGTGGCTTCATTACTTTAGTGGCGGTGAAATGATTAAAAACTATATATGTTTGTGGCGAAACAACTGAATAATTATCAGGAGTTGATGTAGTTTATCACGAATTCATTATTGCTGCGCCTGTAAGGAGCACAGTTAAAGTAGTGGGGTCATCGAGTGCTGATCGAACACACTAGCTTAGCGAATTAGCTTGAGGGAAGAGATTTCTAACTATGGTGCCACGCCCACTTGTAAGCGCTTAGATTCTTGCAAAGAAGAATAAAAAAGCCTCACCTTCCGACACCAACGTTATCATTATGGTCACCCGGCCATTCTCCAGATTCAGCAAAGTAACGTCATTTAGATACGTCTTTAATAGCATCGCCTTTCCGTCGCCGACATCTTAATTGGCGACTGAGACAGCGGGCTCGACAGAACAATTATTCAGAAGAAACGACGACCATTTGCGCCGACGTCACCCTGTCGCTTGTCTTTTAGCACAACGGCACCGCCCTTAAAACGAGACAAACGCCGAGTTAGATCAAAGAAGTTTTCTTTTGAAGAAGACTTGTTCCTTCCATATCTATGTCGATGTAACTTCGATTTTCTTTTCTCTTTGTTCCCATATCACTTCTGCTGTGTGTCGTAGTTCTATATTTAAGCAGTGGGGGTACTGGTTAACAAGCTAATCTTGTAGGGACATAATTATCGTACAGCGTCCCAATCCTTGTGTCAGCTGAACCTAAGATGACTCCGTAACTATATACCAGCTGTTTTTCTGATGTCCATTAGCAGTTTATATCTTCATGTCTATATTCAGCCAATTGCAGCAAAAATCAGCCTTCTCTTGTCACGTCCTATTAAAGAACGAATTGACCGTAGTAAAAGAGAATACTATACGACTAATTTTCCCCACCACCGGCGTTGATGCTGACACCCCACACCACCCCCAAAAAGAAAAAGACTTCAAATGCTGATTTTAAAAGTACTAGATTCTACGTACATTGTTCGGACTATCATCCTCATCTTTGTTGCCATATTTATCACACCGTTTCGGCCGCTGTACGCTCCGGCCTTCTTCAGGTGGTTGGAATGTCGAACGGAACCCTTTATTTCGCTCGATGATTCCCACTATGTTCGAATGATGACGAGGGAGTGCAGACTCGATCGAAACTTGAGCGAGCAAGCAAGCAAGAAAGAACAGAAGCTCTCCATAGCCACTATTAATGGAATGCTTTAAAAAGGTGGGAAAGAAAGAAAGAAAGAAGAGAAAGAAAGAAGAGGAGGAGGAGGAGGAGGAGAGAAAGAAAGAAAGAAGAGGAGGAGGAGGAGAAAAGAAAGAAAGAAGAGGAGGAGGAGAGAAAGAAAGAAGAGGAGGAGGAGGAGGAGAGAAAGAAAGAAGAGGAGGAGGAGGAGGAGATAAAGAAAGAAGAAGAGGAGGAGGAGGAGATAAAAAAGAAGAAGAGGAGGAGGAAAAGAAGAAGAAAGAGATAAAAAAAGAGAAGAGGAGGAGGAGGAGAAAAAAAGAAGAAGAGGAGGAGGAGGAGAGAAAGAAGAAGAGGAGGAGGAAAAAAGAAGAAGGGAGGAGAAAAAAGAAGAAGAGGAGGAGATAAAAAGAAGAAGAGGAGGAGATAAAAAGAAGAAGAGGAGGAGATAAAAAAAAGAAGAGGAGGAGGAGGAGATAAAAAAAGAAGAAGGAGGAGGAGATAAAAAGAAGAAGAGGAGGAGAGGAAAGAAGAAGAAAAAGAAGAAGAAGAGGAGGAGGAGATAAAAAGAAGAAGAGGAGGAGGAGGAAAAAAAAGAAGAAGAGGAGATAAAAAAGAAGAAGAGGAGGAGATAAAAAAGAAGAAGAGGAGGAGATAAAAAAGAAGAAGAGGAGGAGATAAAAAAGAAGAAGAGGAGGAGATAAAAAAGAAGAAGAGGAGGAGATAAAAAAGAAGAAGAGGAGGAGGAGAGAAAAAAGGAAGAAGAAGAGAGAAAAAAAAGAAGAGGAGAGAAAAAAGAAAAGAAGAGGAGAGAAAAAGAAAAGAAGAGGAGAGAAAAAGAAAAGAAGAGGAGAGAAAAGGAATCTTGAAGTTGGGGTGGAAAGTACCAAATTTATCTTTCCTCGGGACGTTAAGCACAGGTTAAGATGAGGTCAGTTGAAAGACAATGTTCCCTAGCATTCATTTTCTTCTTGTCTTAAGAGGAGGTGGACAAACAGGATAACTTTTGCATTCATACTTTTTATCCTCTACTGCGCTGTTCTAACGTCTGCAGTTGGAATTTTAATCGCAACAAAATTGTGAGAGTTCCACAAAATGCATGCGCAATTTCATGTGGTCCCCAAAAGGGGTTAATGTCGAACTCCGGAGGTTAAAGGTTGAAATAGTATAGCAAGTTTTTTTTTTTTGTTTTTTTTTTAATTATTATTTGTTTTGTTTTTTTTTTTGTTTTGTTTAAGGATTGCAACTCCATCCCGTAAAAAAGAAAAAAAAGCTACATTAGCCACAATGGTAACACCGAAAATGTTTAGGCGGTGGCCATATTATCCTCGAGGGGGGTTAAGGAAGGATAAAAAAATATATATATATTAAATCAGTTGATTCAAATAACAGCGTTCATCACGAAAGTGGTAATATTATATTTTAGTGGCGTAAATGTTTTTTGTCAAAAAAAAAAAAAAAAAAAAAAAAAAACGGTTTCAGTTAACGTGGCCAGACTACCATTGTCGCATCGTCATAAGTCAGTCCGCCCTCATGTTTTATATAGACTTAAAGAATATCTATCGGCCAGTAACACATTAAAAGCAGACATTGTAAATACACATGGCGGCTCCGATATATAGAATTATTTATTTTTTAAAATTTATAAGAGAAATATGTTATAAAATCACTACAAAAATAGCCATTTTGTTTCAACACCCCCGGTGTCTTATCAAGTGATGATGTTGAATGTAAAATAAATGGTTTTAAAAGTTTCAAATTAATTAACGGTCCTTCGCAAGGGGAAAACGTTGTTACAAAAGCTAGAATGACCAATCGAAATACAAGTATAGAAAAATTCAAAAAGCTTGACAACGAAGTAAGGTTATAATAGCTATTCAGATCTTTAAAATACGGGTAATATTAAAAAAGAATTTATTCTAACCAATAATTATTAAATTATATGATAAAATTTGATATTAAAATTAAAGTCTGCCAATTTTAAAATATTGGAATTCATTCCGTATACACCAATTATATACTCATATATATATATATATATATATCAATATCACAGCGATATTTTTAAAGCTGTTGGCAATTTTTACTGCACCACCGGAAGCAATCAAAATATTCCTTATACTTATACAATTTTCATTGTTCTTGTTCATACATGAACTTCTGCTCCGTTATAGAGGGGAGATTGTGTCGGAGCAACAACTCCCCCCCCTCATGTTGCTGAAACTTAAAACACGAAACAGAAGTCTAAATTTGTTTTCTTAGTATCAATCTATGATAATGCCGTTATGCTGGGCTGAGTGATTTGTCGAAAATAATCGCTACAACTATTAAGTTTTAATATTATTTCTTTTGAGAATTAATCTACAGGGTGGTCCGAAAGTCTTGTCACCCCTAATAACGTTCTGTGGGGTTATCATCATCATCATCATTATGATCATCATCAAGGAGAGAGTGTCACATGAACGATACCAGTATGCCCATTAGCTGCAAGGCGCCGCTCGGAGAGCCTTTACCAGAATCAACAAAGCACAACTTCGTAAAATATCCTACTAGACATGACGCCGTAGCACTTTGTGCCACGAAACACGTTATTCATACACACTTTCCCAATCTGTGACAACGCCAATGAAAATGAAGAAACTGAATCCGCTACGTGTGCTTTTTGTATGACTATTACTTGTTCTCATTAATTTTTGGTAAGGGGTGACAAGACTTTCGGACCACCCTGTATCGTGGCCAAGAAATGGGGGATGTGTCTAATACTAAAGAACAATCCAAAACTGATCCCTCACTTTTTATCATCCTTTCATTTGATTACCTATAAAGATGTTTTGTAATTTCATCTATGAATCCACAGGATGCTCCGAAAGTCTTGTCACTTCCACTTAATATCATTTTCTATTACAGACGGCTGCCACGAAAATGATGGTGTTCATACAGACCTTCTCGGTGTGTGACAGCATCAATGAAAGTGAATAAACTGAATCCAGTCCACGTGCTTTTTTATTACTGTATTATTTGTTCTATTATTCTCATTACGGTTTGGTATGGGGTGACAAGACTTTTGGACCACACTGTAGATTAATTTTCAAAAGAAATGATATTAAAAATTAATAGCTATAGTGATTTTTCGACTTTGAAATTATTAAACTTATATATATATATATATATATATATATATATTGCGCTGTCGAAAAAGTTTGGGCTTGACTACCTGTTACTGGGTGCACAGTCCTGGAGACAGACAGCCATTTGAATTAAGCAGTTGACCAAATGGATAAACACAGAAAAACGCGAGAGAGAAAGTGGGAAAATACATAGTACACGGAAATTAACACCCTAATAATAGTTAAAATAAATAAATAAACTGGCTTGACTCCTGGCATTACCAGTCCTGGAGGTAGACAACGACTTAAAATAATGTTGCAATTTCATTAAAATAATTTGGGTAAGACGATAAACTACGTCCAGCAGCAAGGCCTCTGATCAGCAGGTTTTGAGGAGCGTGGAACCATCTCTTAATTACTGGTGTTCCCAGGTCCACTCTAACCCGGGGTTGGTATCACCTGTTATGGTCCCAGCTATGGGCAAATAGTTAACTATTACCAGCAATACTTTTTTTTAAAACTATTATCAGCAGTACAATTTTGAAGGAAAAATTGTACCAGAAACAGATTTTTGACAAAACAAAATATTACCAGCAATAAAAAATGTTGTCGGTATTAAATAACCCATTGAGGTTGATATGCTGTAAAACAAAATAAACCAAACCAATCTAAACCAAAGAATACATATTCTATTCATACGAATCTATCCTAAAAATGTAGTGGGCATTGGGGTTGATATGCCGTAAAACAAAATAAACCAAACCTCAGGCCGCGTTGAACAATTGGATCGCCATAATTGAACTTACTGTTGTTCCTTTATCTACCTTTAATTGTAATTAGATTAAATATTAATTGCTTATTGAAGGCGGATTTAGCACAAGAATAGGCGAAGTTATTTAAATTATTATTTGATATTCTTCGTTTTTCTTTCAATTCCTTCTTCGCCCCCCCTCCTAAATATCAGCCCTGTGCGTGTTTATCAATTCTATTTAGTCAACTGTTTTATTCAAGTTGATGTCTTCTTCATGGATTGTGTGCCCACTAAAAGGTAGTCAAGACAAATTTACAAACAATACAAACAGAAAGTTGAAATGTTTTTACAAGGAACGTTTAAAAAAAGAAAGTCCAATATCAAAGAATTGGTTCGTAAACTAGAAATCTGTCAAAAGGATAAGAAACCACTTACGATTCTCTGATGGAATTCTTTCTTAATATAAAGCCAATATCCCCTGAGGTGTCGATTATGCAAACACCCAATTCCCAGCCGTCAAACTAAAAAAAAAATGAGACGAGATATGATTAAATATCGGACAACGTGACTAGCCTCGATTTCGAGAAAGGGGTACACTGAAAGCTACGAATACGTACCACACGACTCTAACTCCGGGTTGACGTTCAAATAAATAAAATGAAAAAAAAAAAAAAAAAAAAAATTGCTTTAAAATCGGCGATCTATAGCCTGTAAGGATTTAACCCGCTCCTCCAGAGTTTGTGTTATTAGTTTACTCACTATCACGAAATCGCAAGCATATTGTAATTTATTTAGTTTGCCACAAGTCCGAAGTTGTGGGGCACGCAGTGAGGATCGAACTGATTAGTAATGGTTAACTTGACTAGCTCGTTAGCTATTACTTCCCTATCCTTGAGGCGTCTTATAAAATCAGCCATGCGTGATACACGCTTAGACGATTTGGGCACCTCGGCGTGGTGTAATGGTTAACAAGCTTGTCTTGCTAGATCAGTTACTACTGAAAAGTGAGTTCGATCCTCACTGGGTGCCCCATACTTTCGGCCTTGTGCCACATCTAAGCTACGCTTGGAAAATCTCTACACGCTTAGGCGATCATGTATCTTTCGATACATGACTGACCAGACAGATTTTTTTTTCCCGCAGCAGGTTGCCATTTCTTTCTGCGGTAGACCAGTTGCCATCCAAGGCTATAGAACACGGTCTATTTACCCATAGCTGGGGGGAGAAGAAGAGGCTTCATACTTTTCCCAAGGGTATTAGCACGTAAGTGAATGTAATGGATTCGACTGGAATTCGAACTCGGCTCTCCGATTCCTCAATCCGAGCCGCTATACCTAACGAGGTACAAACAACACAGTAGTATTGATCTGGAAGACCAGCTTGTTAACCATTACCCATGGAAGATGCGTTGCACGGAATAACGAACATATCAAGTATATCAAGACAAAAATATATGGCTCGCCAGTTTTGGGGCACGGTGGGATGGCTATTTTTTTTTTTAAATGTCAGGGTTTGTGGATTTCTTCTTCTATGGGTCATGTCTCTGTAGTACGTGGCCGATCATGGCTCTCCACAACTTCCTATCTTTTGGAGCTCTTCGTGATTTTTTTTCACCATCTCTTCTAGTCCCTGTTCTGTTATCCATTTTCACAAGCTCGTTGTGTAGGTCACTCGCTGCCCACCTGTCCGTCCCCACTCTTCAATACGCACTGTGGGTGTCTAATTCACTAAGCCCTCTTTTTTCATTATGTATAAGCATATAGTCTCTTTTTCTTCCATTTTCTTCTTCCTTATCCGCGCTGTCGATGGTATTCTCAGCATCCTTCTGTAGAACCATATTTCCGTTCCTCAAGTTTCTTCTTCATCTGTGAGGAGATAGTCCAGTATTCACTTGCCACAAAGAAGCATTGATATTATATAAGAGGTCATCACCTTTTTTTTTTAATCAACTCACCCCAAGCAAGGCAATAATGCCACTAAAACACAAGGAGCTACTGAGAGTGAAAGAGAATGAGAAGATTATAGAAGGAACCGGAAACCCAGTTCTAAATAGGAAACAAGCGATAAACTTCTAATTGGGTTAAAAAAAATGGGTAGGAGTGTGAACCGGGCAATAGACAAATCTGTCTACTCCTACTGAATTCCAAATACAACTTTTGAGTTTTTACATTACAAAGGCTTTCAGAAAATTTAAGTGGTATTAATGAATTTTAAGTTTCAAAGAAAACGATACAAATGAAAATTATTTTTAGAATTCTATTTTTCTTCCATTTTCTTCTTTCTTATCTGTGCCGTCGATGGTAGTCTCAGCACCCTTCTGTAGAACCAGATTTCTTTTGCCTCAAGATTCTTCGTCGTCAGTGAAAAGATTCTCCAGTATACACTGCCACAAAGAAGCCTGGATATTACATAACAGTTCAGCACCATTTTTTTAAAAAATCGATTCCCCCCCAAGCAAGGCGATAATACCACTAAGTCTCAAGGGGCTAGTGGGAGTGAAAGGGGATGAAAAGAACCGGAAACCTAATCCTAAATAGGAAACAAGCGATAAACCTTATACTCATGTAAACACACACGCACACAAAAAAAAACTGGGAGGAGTGGGAACAGGACGATAGGCAAATCGATCTAAGTAGCATTAATAGATTTCAAATTAAAAAAAAATGATACAAAGGGAAAATTCTGTCTATATTTCTGAGATGAGGTATTATGTACATTATTTACATTGTTGGGACTATTGTCCTCATCTTTGTCGCCATATTTATTACAAAGTTTCGGCCTTTCAGTATCTGTCTATATTTCTGAGATGAGGTATTATGTACATTATTTACATTGTTGAGACTATTGTCCTCATCTTTGTCGCCATATTTATTACAACGTTTCGGCCTTTCAGTATCTGTCTGTATTTCTGAGATGAGGTATTATGTACACTATTTACATTATTCGGACTATTGTCCTCATCTTTGTCGTCATATTTATCACAACGTTTCTTTAGGTGGTTGGAATGTCGAATTGAATCCTTTATTTCGCTCACTGGTATAGACTGTTCTAGTTCCACGTGCCATGTTTAATGTATGGATAACTATCTTCTGTTAATTTCCCTCTCCAAGTTCTCCACCGCCTTAACCAGGTATTGAACTCACACTCTTTGGGTCCTGTCACTGGATCTAACTAACGCCTTTATCCACTGTGAAAATTATTTTTATACGAAATTAAATTTATTTCTATCATTTCCTTTGTTTCTAACGAAATTTTCTTGTTACTTAATACTTTGCTTAACTTTTGTAAGGCATTTTTGGTTATTTCAATTTGCCTTTGGATTTCGGTGTTGCATTTTACGTCGCTTGTTTAAACACTTTTGTATCTGCTTGATTTTGGCTTCTCCAATTCCTAGTTACTCTGTTGTGCTGTTTCTCTTGCTGACTACCATACATTCTGAATTTATACAATTGATAGTCCTTTCTTCTTGCTTTCCTTTACTACCATCTCTAGGAGTTACTGCGGTTTCGTTTCCCTGTATGCTATCTACACTGTAACCTATATTGTTAAGATTGTGTCCACCAATAATAAATCATAGTCGGACTAGAACTAACATTTAGGATCATATTACTGTAAAGTTTTAATAAGTACTTAGACCCTTAATAACACTGGTCAAAAAAATAAATAAATAAATTAAAAAAATAAAAATAAAATAAAATTTTTGAAATGCTGTCGAGACACTAACCATCTTTTTTAACTAATGACCCTACTTTTTCTTGGTTACCGTTTTTGCTGTACAGCAATGCTTCATTTTTGGAAAAGAAATAATTTTTTTTTTTTAATTTGTTTTCTTATAAAAATACTTTATTTCAGGTGGCTGACATAAATTGCTCGGCCCACCTGAAAATTGATGGGTTTCTACGACCTTTATTAACTAAATTTTGCGAATACCAAAGATCGTAAATTTTTTTTTTTTTTTTTTACTAAAAATGAGTAATTTCAGTACAGCAAAAATGGTAGCTAACCATGAAAAACTAAGGTCATTTTCGGAATCACCACCAACAAATTAGCTAAAAAAAATGTGTTTTGTTTTTTGGAACCAAAAAATCGTGGTGACCAGTGTAATAAGAGACTCGTTTTAAAATGTAATTTCACTACGCTTTCATATTTGGTCTAATTCGCTATTTATCACTCGAAATGTCAACTCTGTTTCAAACGTTGTGATTGTCACCGTTTTCTTTTACTTGACGATTTGGTTCCTCTAGATAGCTAATGTCTTGAAATGCTCCCACTAGAGATTGAACTTACGACCGTTAGGAAACTGGAATAATTCTTTATGTATGTCTACAACAAAACGAGGGTACGGTTTTTTTTTTCACCTTTCTGTCTAACTTTCGCATAAAGAATATTTTTTTTCTTTCAAATGAATGACTTTGGTACGATGAATACCATGAAAAATGAATACTAGACAATTCTATAAGCGCAACTCTTTAGATGCACTAAGTTTGTTTTTTTTTTTTTAAAGGTTTGGACAAAAAAACAAAAACAAAAAAGGTCCCAATAAAGTTATGTAACAAATGACTGATTATTTAAAGAAAATAAAACGGGTATTATTGAATCAAGGTGCGGGTAGACGAACCGTTAATAGCGCGGGAAATGAAACCGAATTGCCTAGTTCAAATTCCAGCTGTGATATCAACTTTACACTACTAGCCTTGGAAAAGGTAAGGGTCCCTCTCCCTCCCATCTACGGGTTAAACTGGGCTCTCTAGTTCTAAATACTAACCAGGAAAACTAAAATAATTCAAAACCAAGAAGTCAACGAAAAATCACAGCATTTTTTTTTATTTTCCAAAAAGAGATTGCGTAATGAAAACTACAAAAAGCCATATTCGTGTACTTCTTGAAAAGAAAATGCCACTTAAGAAGAGAATTATATAGAGATATTTAGCGGGGAAGGCTGTTTTATAAACTAGATTTTATTTTTTTTTTATTTTTTGCATCACGCATCAGCGTGTTGTAATCCTCACAGTATTTTTTTATCGAGATTTACAAATTCTATGTTTCGTTCAATTTCACAAAACTTGATATATAGATATATAAATAAGTATTTGATATTTTAATTATTAAATTGTTTTTAAAATAGTGGGAGACTTTTGTATGTTAAATAATAATGATTTTAAAAGACATCATAGTAAACTATTTTTTAAGAAAATTTCTTTTCCATTTTAACAGCGGAGAGTGCATTCTTAGGATTTCTTAACGTAGACAACTTCCTTGAAAAAAAGTGTAATAATGACATTGTAAAAATAAATCGCCATAAATGCTAATATTTGATTTTTTTAAATTTTAGGAATAACAGAATACCAGAATTATAGGAATACTAGAATTCTAGAATTATAGGTATACTAGAATTCTAAAATATTGGAATAATAGAATACTGGAATGTTTTGCAATATGCTAACGATATGCAATACGCTAAACCAATCGATGAAATATAAAACGTAAAGAAAATATATGCAAAAACAATATTGCAATTTTTTATTAAATATGTATTTGTTATTTTAATCATTAAATTGTTTTCAAAATAGTGGGAGTGTTTTGTATGTTAAATAATAAAACTTAATTTTTCTAAAAAAGTTAATGAATTAATGAAAAAATATAGACAGATACTGGAAATTAATTGTACTAAACTACGCACCTTAGTAAAACCAACTTTACTTTGTACTTCCTTAGCTGTTAGTACTTCACCCCAAAATTTGGTTTCGATCGGTCATTGTATGACTATTTTAAAAGGTATGATGGACGGACTGACTAACAGAAATCACAGAATTTTATATATAGATTAGAGTCTTCCATACGTAGTTTATATCTACGCTAAACATACTAATTGGATATTTTTGTTAGCAAACGGATACGCTGCTTATTCCGATCGCCTACTGTTGTTCTTTGTCTATTACATTAATACTGTTTTACAGGAGTTTGATGCGTTTCTATTCTGCTATATACATGTTCGGCCAATACTGATTTCATTGTTTCTATACTATTTGGATACTTAACTGGACTATTATTAAGCAGAAAATCAATTCAAAATATAGTAGCATTAGGCTTTCAGATTTAGAAATTTACGATCCGCTACCTGTATCCCAATCTAACAACTATGTTTAAACCACTGTCATTGACAATTCTCTTATATATATATATATATATATATATATATATATTTGTTGCTGCTGTTGTGATTTCTCCACGATATAATCTCTATATGTGTATTTACTGAAACTACTGGATTTAGTGACGTAAATATCATGCAAGTTTTATATACGCAGTTAAGGTATCTGGTTGGCTAATGTTTATCCAAACGCCGGACACTACCAGTATTTGTACCTAGTCTAACTCCATAATGCACTAATATAAAACGTAAACAGGGGAGGGTGTTTGATGTGCCATCATATATGGTAGCTAAATTTGGAACGCAGGCAGAATAGTAGGTTTAAGTAAGTGAAGATGGTAATTACTAAACGAAGATAGCAACAGTATGGGCTGCCTAACCAGTTAAAGAACTGACCACTTTTATAGACCCGTCCACAGATTGCATACGACTGATATTTACAGATTTCATTCTCTTGTCACTCCAAAAGAATTTCCCACGATAATTATTTGGTCGCTACCCACCTTTTCTTGGCTGCTCCTTTCCCCTCGGCGTCGATCTTTTATCCATCTTTTTAAGCTCACCCCACAGAACGTTGGGGGTCGGAGTGGATTTGCGGTGGAGAGGCGTGTAATATGATCCACTGACCCATCACATAATTAAAACTACACTAACACTACGACGCGTCATAAACTCAGTCCAGTCTTGCTTTCCTTTTGTCCTATCTTGTCTTTTTCGATTGCGTTTTCTTTCTTTCGCTAAATCGTTTTTCTTTCTTTCCTTTCCAATTTTAACCATAAATTCTTTGCTCTCTTCTTTATTGTCTTTCCTTTCTCAGTCTTTTTTTTTTTAGGGACATTTTGTATAAACCCATTTCATTTTTCCCTTTCTTTAACATTAACCATTCCTTTCGTTTTCTTTCTTTTCTGTAAATCAATTTCTTTCTTTTTATCTTTCTTTCTTTTCTGTATATCAATGACTTTCCTTTATTCTTTCTTTCTTTCTTTCTTTTCTCTATATATCAATTTTTTTCTTGCTATCTTTCTTTTTTTGTCTATCATTTTCCTTCTTTCAATTTTTCTTTTTGCCCTTTTTCTTTCTTTCTTTCTTTTTTGCCTATTAACTTCTTTCTTTCTTTGCTGTTTATCAATTTCTTTCATTTCTTTTTCTTCTTTTTTCTTTCTTTTCTGCCTATCAATTTCATCCTTTCTTTCTTTTCTGTCTATCAATGTCTTTCTTTCTTTCTTTCTTTCTACCGATCAATTTATTTATTTCTTTTCTACGTATCAATTTCTTCCTTCCTTTCTTCCTTTTTTCTTTCTGTCTATCCATTTCTTTCTTTCTTTTCTACCAATCAATTTCTTTCTTTCTTTCTTTCTTTCTTTCTTTTCTGTCGATCAATTTCTTTCTTTCTTTCTTTCTTTTCTGTCGATCAATTTCTTTCTTTCTTTCTCTTCTGTCGATCAATTTCTTTCTTTCTTTTCTGTCGATCAATTTCTTTCTTTCTATCTTTCTTTCTTTTTTTGACTGTTTCTATTTCTATTTTTCCTTCTTTAATTCCTTATTTCACTTTTTCTTGTTAAATTGTCTCTTTCTTTCTTTCTTTTTTCTTTCTTACTTTTTCTTTCTTTCTTTCTTTGCTTTTGTCGTTCTCTTTATTTGCTTTTTATTTCTTTTTTATATTTTATTCAAATTTTTCTTTTTTCTTTTTACTCCATATTCATCTTGCGATCTGAAATACATTTAAATGTCAACGTGAAAGCCCGTTGCATTTTCTCCCTCTTCACCACAATATATATATATATATATATATATATATATATATATATATATATATATATATATATAAAAAGTTTAAGTTGCTTCCTTAAATTCATAAAAGTAAACAATTAATTACTTGTGGTACACCTCCATCCGTAGGGTGCCAATATTTGTCCGGCGTGCGAGTTGACAATTGATAGTGAGAAAATGGATCGGCCAAAACGCCTGAGAAAGGTCCCTGTCTGGCGTGTCGCTTTTATTTTTCCCCCTTTTAAGCACGCTGACCTAACAAATAACAAATGTGTATACAAACATACACACGTCGCCCGGCATTTTCTTTTTCGCCGGGCGAGTGAACTGATGTTTGGTGAAAGACGAAGAAAAAGAAAGAAGATGAATGAAAAGAAAGTATGGGGGGGAGAGGGGTGGTGGTGAAAGAAACGGCATGAAAAAGATGGGGGGAAGTAGGAGAAATAGAGAAAGGCTTTTGCAAAACGTATTTTGCCCAAAATGCCCAGAAAACTAAGAAAGAAAGAAAGAAAGAAAGAAAGAAAAACAGACAGACAGAAAGAAAGAAAGAAAGAAAAACAGACAGACAGAAAGAAAGAAAGAAAGAAAAACAGACAGACAGAAAGAAAGAAAGAAAGAAAGAAAGAAAGAAAGAAAAAAATGGCAATGGCACGCAACCGCAAGTGACATCACGAAGTCCGAACCAATAACTACTACAACGCAAAGAATATATTTAGTTGTTTCAATTTTAATATATACTAAAATATATATATAATATATATTACTATATAAAATATATTGTAGAACATGTGTATTGACCTTGACTTGTATAAAAACACGTATGCTGTTGGCACACTGAATGATTTTAAAATCCTAAGTCGGCACATAATTAAAAGTTGTCGACCCCAAGCAATTTCCAATGGCACGCAGCCGCAAATGATATCACAAAGTCCTAACAAATAGCTACCACAACGCGAAGAAGATATTTAGTTCTTTCAATTTTAATATATACTAAAGTATATATACTTTATATTACTATATAAAATATATTGTAGAACAGGTATATTGACCTTGACTTGTATAAAAATACATAGGCTATTGGCATATCATTTTAAAACCCTAAGTCAGCACATAGCAAAAGGTTGCCGGCCCTTGCTCTAAGCAATGTTTGTCCCTTTACTATTCCTCATAGTCCCTGTTCAACTATTTGAACAAGCTTGTTACGTAGGTTACTCGTCGCTTCTCATTCTCCCTCTCGCCTTCACTATATCCTGTGAGTCTCAAACTCTCCAAGCCCTCTTTCCTCATTATGTTTCGTAGTAAGTACCAGTCGTCTCACCTCGTACGCATTTTCCTTGAAACTTCCTTCTTGCTTACATGCCCCGCCCATCGTATTCCCGGATTCATTCTGTAGAAAAAAAAATCTAGTCTCTTCTTCATCTCTGAGACAATTGCCCAGCATTAAATGCCACATGGGAGGAGTGATATCACATTTTCCCCGTTTCATTATACTTTGCTTAGCTTTTGGAAGGCGTCTTCCGATTCCCCAAAGCGACTTCGGATTTTCGTATGACACTTTCCGTCGTCTGTAGAACATTTCCCTAATAGTTACGCTTGTGCACTGGCTTGGTTTTTGTCGTCATCATTTTGCAACCCCTATCTTCGGCCCTCCCTCTTGTTAACGACTGTATATTTTCTTTCCATTGATAGTTAGTCGTTTATTCCCGTTTTATAATACCTTTAGGATTTCCTTAATTTTTTCTCTGTGTCTGTCATTAACACGACGTGAACTATATATCTTATGTTGCGTAGATTGCAATCGCCTATAATAAATCCTATGAGGACGTCTAGCTTGTTTAGCATCGCCTCGATATATAAGTCCGGCGAGAAGATGCGTCCTTGAATTATGTATCTTTTTATTAAAGAATTAAAGAAGAAGAAGAAGAAGAATTAAAAAGAGGGAAGAAGAGTAAAAGAAAACGGAAAGAAGGAAAAAGAAGAAGAAAAATAATGAAAGAAAGGAATGAACAGTAAAAGAAAACGAAAAGAAGGAGGGATAATAATAATAATAAAAAGATGAAGAAGAAAAATAATTAAAGAGAGGGAAGAAAAGTAGTAGTAGTAGTAGACGAAGAAGAAAAAGAAAGAGAGGGGAAAAGCGTAGTAGTAGTAGTAGAAGAAGAAGAAGAAGAAGAAAGAGAGAGGAAAAGAGTAGTAGAAGAAGAAAATGAAAGAAAGGGAAAAAGAGTAAAAGAAAACGAAGTGAAGGAAGAAGCGGAAGAAGAAGAAAAATAATTAGAGAAAAAAGAGTAAAAAAAAAGAAGAAGAAGAAGAAGAAGAAGAAGAAAGAGAGGGGAAAAGAGTAGTAGAAGAAGAAGAAAATGAAAGAAAGGGAAAAAGAGTAAAAGAAAACGAAGTGAAGGAAGAAGCAGAAGAAGAAGAAAAATAATTAGAGAAAAAAGAAGAAGAAGAAGAAGAAGACCGAAAAGAAGGCAAGGAAAAGGAGGAAGAAGAATAATTAAGAAAATAGAAGAAAAAATAATGAGAGGGGAAAAAGAAGACAAATTTAAGAAAGTAAAGACTAAGAAGAAGAAAAGAGAAGAAAGTACGTGTATTGTTGTTGTTGTTGCTGTTTTAATCTGGATTGGCCTGGGTGACAGTGAGTGAGTGTTGGGAGTGGGGAGAAACGCTTCTTTCTGTTTCTCTTGACTGTCATGGTGGGGTTCCACGACAAACCAGAAAAGGGACCGAAAAGTAGCTGGTAAGGTAGGGAAGTGGAGAGACGAAAACAAGCTCCATTTGCAAATTATTATTATTATTATTATTATTAATTATTATTATTATTATTATTATTATTAATTATTATTATTATTAATTATTATTATTAATTATTATTATTATTATTATTATTATTATTATTATTATTATTATTATTATTAATTATTATTATTAATTATTATTATTATTATTATTATTATTATTATTATTATTATTATTATTATTATTGGTAGTGGTGGTGGTGGTGGTAGTAGTAGTAGTAGTGAATGTCAAGTGTGGAGAAACCGAAAATGATATTAAAAAGAAAGCTTAAAAATACAAGTACATTAAAATAACTAACATTGCAATTGTTGTTTTTTGAATACTGACGTTAACCACCCTCATATCCCTTACAAAACATCTATTTTCTTTCTTTTCTTTCTTCTTCTATTTTATTTTTCATTCACCCTTTTACTCTTTCTTTCTTCTTTTTTGTTCGATTTTCTTTCATGCAATTTTAAGTCCTTTCTTAATGAATCCTGGAAATGTTTTTCATTCGTTACATGTTCCTGTCTCCATTTCGTTTTTTTTTTTATTTTTATTTCTTCCTCTTTTCTTTCTTTCTTTCTTTTTTGCCTGTCAAATGTTTTCTTTCATTCATTCATTCTTTCTTTCTTTTCCTTCTCTTTCTTTCTTTCGTTTTGCATCACGACCAGTCCTTTTATTCTTTCCGTTCATCTTTTCCCAATAATATCCGCCTTTCCTTTCGCCGTTTCTTTCTACTGCTCCTCTCTCTCTCCCTCTCTCTCCCTCTCTCTCTCTCTCTCTCTCCCTCTTCCTTTTCTTTCTTCTTTATGTCATTCTTTACGCCTCTATTTTTCTCCCTGGTGAAATTTGTTTCCGTCGAATGTTTATTTTTATCATTTTAAATTTTTTTCCCCTATTTACCGGTCCCATTTTCACCTTCTTTCCTTTCGACAAAACGTTGTCTTCCTTCTTTCCACTTTCTCTCATTCCTTCCTCCCTTCCTTTCTTTCTTACCTCCTTCCTTCTCTCATTCCTTCCTTCTTTTTCCATTCCTCCTTCCTTCTTTTCCTTCTTCCTTCTTCCATTCCTTCCTTCCTTATTTTTCCATTCCTTCCTTCCTTCCTTCCTTCCTTCCTTTCCTTCTCCTATTCCTTCCTTCCTTCCTTATTTTTCCATTCCTCCTTCCTTCCTTCCTTCTTTTCCTTCTTCCTTCCCCTATTCCCTACTTCCTTTTTCCATTCCTTCCTTCATTCATTCATTCCTTCCTTATTTTTCCATTCCTCCTTCCTTCCTTTCCTTCTTCCTTCTCCTATTCCTTCCTTCCTTTTTCCTTCCTTCCTTCTTTATTTTTCCATTCTTTCCTTCCTTCATTCCTTTTCCTTTCCTTTGTCCTTCTATTCCTTCCTTCTTTATTTTTCCACTCCTCCTTCCTTCCTTTCTTCCTTCTTCTATTCCTTCCTTCCTTCTTTCCTTCCCTCCTTATTTTTTCCATTCCTCCTTCCTTCCGTTCCTTCTTCCTTCTCCTATTCCTTCCTTTCTTTTCCCCTCCCCCTTCCTTCCTTCATTCATTCTTTCCTTCCTTCCTTTTTCCATTCCTTCCTTCCTCCCTTCCTTCCTTCCTTCATTTTTTACCATTCATTCCTTCCTCCCCTTTTTGTTGTATCTTTGTGTCAGTTATGATTAATTCTTATTTGCTCTTAGATCAGCTCATTCAAGTGGATTGTCTGATAAAATGCCGGCTGAATAGAAAACCCTTTCTGTAGGCGGGCGAAAGCTTATAAAAAATAGAAAACGCTCAAAACACACCCATTTCTCATTGATAGTAAGGTAAATGCACACGCAGAAAGACATAGACACACACTGACAAAGCAAGAAGAAAGAACCAACACTTAGATATATAAATATAAGGCACTTAAGGAATCAGCATATATGCTAGGCCACAAAAATCTCCTGAGCCGACCAAGCATAGAAATGAATACAATATGGGAACCAGTAATAAGGAGTGCCAGAGAAAAGCGATAATAACAAAAAAAATTGCAATATGAGCTCTGGTAAAAACATAGAATCATAACAGCAAAACATTGTAATATGAGCACTGGTAAAAATGGTTGCTGAAGACATTAGGTTTATAATACCCAGAAATTCCTACACAGATGTCCTCAAAGACACATGGCAAAGTGGATAAAGATCTTTGGTTAGATCTAGTGACAGGACCCAAAGAGCGTGAGTTCAATACCCGGTTAAGGCAGTGGAGAAATTCAGAGGAAAATTAACAGGAGATAACTGATAACTGACATCCATTAAACATGGCACGTGGAACTAGAACAGTCTACCCCATTCCGACCACCTGAAGAAGGCCAGAGCGTACAACGGCCGAAACGTTGTGATAAATATGGCGACAAAGATGAGGACAATAGTCCGAATAATGTAAATAGTGTACATAATACCTCATCTCAGAAATATAGACAGATAAGAATTATAAAAAATTATATATTAAGCCACGTTTGCGTTGCTATCATTTCATGGCAGTCGAGCACCCAATGAGTATCAAACTAACTCACCCCGGTAAATTTCGCACATTCTCTCTATGAAATGGTTACTAAATGTGGAATAACCAAAACGGAGGCTGGAAATGAAAATGGTAATCTTTATAACATCAACAAAA